>JAOUZG010028144.1:1639163-1692498 GCA_026289955.1 Argiope argentata
TCTCTCTCTCTCTCTCTCTCTCTCTCTCTCTCTCTCTCTCTCTCTCTGTCTCTCTGTCTCTCTGTCTCTCTGTCTCTCTGTCTCTGTCTCTGTCTCTCTCTCTCTGTCTCTCTCTGTGTGTTTACGTTCACTTAACACACAGTGTGGAACTTTGACGGTAATATCACACACATCATGTGTGAGCCGACATTGACATTTGTTCAGGTTATTACATGCATAAATTCGCAGCAGGCACTAATATTTGTTCCGCATATCCCCACATGTTGTGTGAGTGGATGCTAAGCAGTTCTTTCGGCTATCACACACATATGTGTGAGCAAACATTGACAGTTGTTCAGGTTATCATTGAGCGGATACTAACAGTTATCTCGACTATAACACACATATGTGAGGGGACACTGGCAGTTGTTTCGGCTAATAGATACATGTGTTTGAGCAAACACTGACATATTTTCAAGTTATCACACGCATAATGCGTCGGCATGTACTAATTCTTCCATCTATGGCGCACTTGCTGGGTGAGTGGATACTCAGTTTTTTTGGTTCTTGCACACATGATGGGTGAGCAAACATTGATAGTTGTTCTGACTATAACACACATAATGTGTAAGCAAACACAAGCAGTTTCCTAGTAATCGCATTCATGTTGTATAAACGGATACTTACAGCTGTTCTGTCTATCACACAATTTTTCAACAGACACTAACAGTTGTTCTGGTTATCAAAAACATGTTGTGTGAATGGTCATTAAATTATTAATAATATCTCAAGGCCAAATTTTTACGATGATAATTTTTCTTCTATAGTTGACATATCTAATTTTTTATGTATCTTTTCATTTTTTTATCATTGATTTTTTTTTCGAGTTTGTGTTGTATTTCTTTTTATTTCTCCCCATTATTTTCAAAGCATAAAATCAATTTGAAATAACTTATCCAGTTGATTGTGAAAACCGAAAAAAATATAAAAACGAAGATAACAAATATATTTTTCATTCGTATTTGGAAATATGTATAAAGCACCAAAATTAGGTTCACATGTGATTGTTGAATTTTTTTCTATAGTGCTAGAAAGAAAGCAAAAACGATTCCAACCAACTTGAACTTCCACTACAGCTTTCCATTGATTAAACAGCATTGCAAGGCACGGAGTTTCTCTTGCACAATGAGAAACAAAGTGGATTATGCATCCTCGGGGCTCTTCTGGGAAAAACAAATTCAAATTTCGGTCCGTACCGGGCTCGGAGTCGGCTGGCTGGTTTGCGTGTCCTCGTATAATTTCGTCGCGATTTTGCGTGCGCGCACCTTGCTAATGAGAGGCAGGGACGAATACTTATTTCACGTTTCAAAGTCCTCTGTGTGTTCAGACGTCCGCCACCTATCGCGCCGGTTCCCCGAAAGGCAACGGACAATTAAAATAGGCGGTTTCGGAATTTTGCTTTCGGGTAATGAATGTTTTATTCGGCCGTTTTGGAAAAAGTATACTTTGTCAATATTTCTCCATCTTCGAACCTTTGAAGAGTTTGTATTGTCGAACACTGATGCATGTTGAAGTCGAGTTTAAATTTCCTTACAGCCAATGAATGTAGAAATATGTGCTAAAGTCGAACCCTCAATTTTTGAAGTATAAGGAATCGGCATTTGAATAATACCTCCTTCTGTTAGTGTTACTTCTTTAATTTATAAATAAATTCAGCCGTCAAACTTAAGAATGCCCTTTTTCTGTTATATAATAGTGATGAAGGGTTTTTGCAGTCACTGATTGGGTCACAGAAATTAAAATCTTTCATAACTATGAGAAAAATAGGGAAAGCAAAAACAGCAATGAAACTGAAAAGAGAATGAAAATAAATAGGTGTGCGCATTATAAGAATAAGTACATTTAGAATATTTAGAGATCGAAAGAGCGAACCAGAAAAACAATCAGGAAACAGCAAAGAAGCAAGAGTCATTTTCCACTGGAAGTTTGGAGATAGGGTTACCAGCGCAAGTGTACTCCTCCTCCTCATCTAACTGTGGCTAGAAATTTCGAAGTCCTTTCCAAAATTGCTGGAGTATTGCTCTAAAATGCTACGTTAAAATAAATAAACAACTAAAGCAAGCAGAATTTAAACATATAGTGAAATTGGAAATGAATTTCTCCAAGTATATATTACAATCAATTTCTTGCCATCCTTTGGTTTGGTTGATTTCATATTAGCTGCAGTATTCACTAAACATGGACTTTTGTTGAGAAATAATCTTCTTTCAAAAATTTTCAGCCATTTCTCGAAAGCATAAGGTGTCGATAGAAGTTTAATTTCAAAGGCAAATGGATTGACGATGAATGAAAATTCTTTCAAAGCTTCAATATAGGAAATTTTTATTGATGGATTCAGCTTGGTATGATAAGGCAGTTTTTTCAGGCCAGGTCCCAACAAGACGCAACATGTCCACTTTGTTAAGTTTAAGCAAATAGATAGCCTGTTTCATAAAGAAAACAGGAAGAGATAACTGAACCATCGACAGAGAGAATAAAAATCGGATTTATTGAGATAGAGGAGTCTAATAGATCAGTTAATCTAATTCGACTGCTGAAAAAATATCTACAAATATAGAATCAACTCTATACTATGGGGGAAATATACTTTGCGTATTTTGAAGATAATGTTACCAGTTTGCAAAAGTCGCTAAGCAAAGAGAAATTTGTATGATCTTTTTAGCCTTTTTCTTTTTAGTCCTTATTGTTTTTTAAACATCTCTGAAAACATCGATGAGATGCATCTATATCGCTCTTCAATTCTATGTTAGAAAACAGCCGAAAATCCAATTACAAAATTCGAAATATATAATAAGCTTTGGGAGGGAGGGGAAACGAATAAAAATTTTATTATTGCAGCCACCATATCGTACGTGTGAAGAAGGTCAAGACCTCCAGTTCTGCCTAAAGCATTCTGTTCCTCTCGTGTACGTAGTTTCAAGTTCTTTCACTCAGCGAAAACGGGGGAGAAAATTCGACATTCAATATTCCTATCACGAAAATATTCGGATGCATTCCCCTCCCCTTCCTGAGGCAGCACATGTCCGGACGGATATCTTACTTTCTCACTGAATTTGCAACCAACGCTGTACGGGCCCAGCGAGTATTACTTGATTTGGGCAACTCGTGTCCTCCTCCCGACTGGCCCACGCGAAAGAAATGGCATTAAAAGAAATCTTTTGAACCCCCTTTTGTGGGGAGATAAAAATAATGGAATGCGCTTGAGGAGATATTTTTCATGCGTGGAATTGTAAAAGTTCAAATGTTCAAGCCCAATTTATGGTTTCAGTCTGGCTTTAAAATATTTATTCCTACAATTTGACATACAAGAAAAAAAGCATTTTAGCTTCAAGCAATTCTATCTAAACATTCCAATGAAGCCTGATTTTTGCAGTTGATTCCGAAAGTAAATTTTAGTTAAAAATGCATCTGATTTTATGCATATAAGCTTAGAAAGCAGATAAGGGAACGAGATATGTGATAAATTGTGATGGCTTTTTTTACATTAATTAAAAATATTAGACGCCTGTTCAATTTTGGATAAAATACAGAATGAAAACAGTTTCATATGCATACTATGTAAATACAGATATATTAAGAGCAAGTATGTAGCAATCTAGACAGGTGAAACATGGAATGTTCTTCATAAAGAGAAATTGCCCTATGTTTCAAAATGTTTCGATAAATCTGCTGATGATAAATGTTTCTACTTTGTTGAATACCTCCAAAGTTCAAAATTCTATTTCACTTGATTAACCCTTTATGGCCAATTTTTTTACCTAAGGAAAAAAATTTCTTTTTCCAACGTCGGAGTTCTACCTTTCCCCGCTTGGTGGCAACACTTACTGCTGCCGGCAGATACGAATGTGCCGAAAACGTCACAATGAACTATTGTGGAATAACTAACTCGCTTAGCTATTGAGGCAAAATGATTCTGGAGGTATGTTCCGAATTCGGCACAGCTGATGTTAAAGTGTTAAAGAAATATGTTAAATGATTCGATTCTAGTAAAAGGAAAAAGGTTAAATTTAATTCATTATTCACGTAAAAGTAACCCGATGTATAATTATTCACTAAATACAAAGATTTGTTTATTGCTCTGAAAAATTAATATACAAAACGGTTTTAAGTTGAATTTCACTGAAAAATAAATATCTTTTTACCATTCTGCTAGCGTTTTTAACAATCAAAAGAATAAAAAAATTAAATAAAACGTTAAAATGTTACACCGTCTCGAAGGGTGAGTGTGAGGCATTGAGTTCAAAGGGTTAATTATATTTACTCTGCATTTCAAAACAGTCAGAGGGATATTTTGAGACGAACAAACGCCGTTTTAAAACTGTTTTCAGAGGACGAGTACAACACCTAAGTTAATAGCATCCTCCGATTCTTTACTCCGCATGAAAGGATACTTATCTGGGCTCTACAGATCCAGCCTGTAATTGGGTGTTTTTCAGTGGATTAAGATTTGTAATCTGGATCACTTCGATTCCGGCCATACCAGGTTACCTCAACTCTGATCAATGGGAGAAATATTTCATTGTGTATTCACGATTTTCTTTATTTTTTCATTAGGAAAGGATTAATTTGTGTTAAAACGTGTTGTGATTAGTTCTGTAAAACTTCACTAGATGGCAGCACAAAACCAAACGGTGATGGGCAGCTCCTATATTCATGCTCATCATAGCTTTGTTTTTGTGTACATTCGCATTATCACATCTAACAAGTGTCCATCGAGAACAAGACTAAATCTACCATAAACAAGTTGCCAGGGATGCAGTAAATTTATAACGATACTCCCATAAATTGATTGCATCACAGTTTTCAGAAATAAACTTCTTTTCATAAGCATCATGATTTGCTTACTACCAGATGTTCTGAAGAACGCCTGTACTTAGAGAGTGGAAAAAAATAAACTACCTCTGCACGATGCTATGCAATATCTTACAATATTGGACGCTTTATTATGTATAGCATTTTTTTGCGGTACTTCAACTTAATGAGCTTTCAATGTTAATATTCGGCAATGGAAGTATGCTATTGGTTATCGGTGATCATTGCTCATTGCTAGCCACTCGTTCTTTGTTAGATACAACTGCTGTTCACAGATAAATTTACCGCTATTAATCAAGTAAATAACCATTTTTATACATTATTTAATTTTTTTTAACAATTTGGAACAATACAATGTCTCACTGCCCAAAAGCTGTAACTTCAATAACCAACTAACTTATTCAAACTCTTAGTCTAAAATGAATTGGATCAAAAGCCTGCACACAAAATACTTCACTATCCAATGTTGATAGTTCCTCTTGATAATTTTTAGTATATTGCCTCGGCTTCCATTGTTTGTGTGGTGCAAAAGTTTGGAGGGGGGTTCCGGTTTAGATGTCAGCGTTGTCATCTGGCCACTGTTTGAAATAAAAGGATTTGTTCCCTGGTGTTCCTTAATAAACGGATCATTAATATAATTAAGGACTTTAACCACTTAACTGTTTTATTTTCTTTACTATCTAATAAGATGACACCTTCTATTTTAGGAATTTTTTCTTATTGTATTACAAATGGAAATCCACTGAATATATGATTTATATATGTATTCGAAGTAATTTTCATATTGAATTATAGCCATTATGAATGGTTTATTTTTAGCTAACAGCTATCAAAATTCTATAAATCGATGCACGTACGGCATACGGGCAAAACTGCTAAATGGCTAAAAGGATAAAGCGGAACTGCAAAAACGTGGTAATTTATTTCATACACAAGATAACTATCTCCCTCCTTGGAAAAAAACATCAGCCACGTCCTGAAATAGCTTTTGATGATTTCAGTTTTTTTTTCTGACCTTTTTTTAGTTTAAGTGACAAATCTTTAAAAAATTCTTTTACATTTTTTTCTTGTCATGAATATATAAATATAATCATTAAAAGTGCTTCTTGTAAAACTTCATTGCACTGCTTCAACAGCTTCGGCGTTCTATGATAAAGCTAAAAGGATAAAATCTAAAAACATGAAAGAAAAATTCAGAAATCGGTGGTGGGTTTCAGTTTCAAGAATCCAATCCATTCCGTTCCTTTTTCTTTCTTTTGCGCATTTCGAGTGTTCTCCTTTCCATCTGAATAGTCTTATTTCTTCACATCTGAGATGTTGGCAGCTTATCGCCAACCAGACACTTCGAAGCTTCATCGCTTAATCCCATTTATAAATATCGTCCTTGCTAATAACGACAACGCCCCAGACCCCGAAAAGAAAACTTGGGACTTGAAGTAAGGGCTGTCTCGAAAAAGAAGATTGCGCTCCATCCTTGTGCATCGCCACTCGAGGGTGGGGGGGGGGGGGGGCGTGCTCTCGTTGGCACCAGTCCAATAATTGTCCACTGCCAATAAAATCTTTCTCAAAAGAGGGTTCGTCGAACCGTGTCGTTCGAAAGGGGACTCTTGCGTCTTCGATCGAGGGGCAGAAAGGGGTCAGACAGAAGATTGTGTGTGAGGTTGGGTTGACATTTTGTTGTAGGGAGGACTTGAACCATCGTGGCAGACGAATCTTTCATTGGAATTCTGATTGCCAGAATCTTTATTTTTACCCAGCATAAAATCGAAAAGACATTAGTAATGTATCAATAAATCTGGGCATGGGGTAGTCTGGACCCTTTTAGGAGACGGATGATATTACGAAAGAGGGGAGGACATTTGGGGGGAATGGGACACGAAACATCTTGGCAGACAGTTTCTAGAATCTTGACTTTTCGATTTTGTTTTATCTGAGTAATTGGCATCTCGACACTTTTAGAAGTCAAGCAATCTTAAGCGGGGGGAGATTGGCATTTGAGGATATAAAACATGATCCATTATCAGAATATTTAAAGCATCTTACTCCCTTTTTCGATTACTGAATATATATATGTAGCTGTATATCTGAGTATGGAAGTTTCTCTGTTGAAGTAGATAGTTTTGCTTGAAAAGAGGCTAGTACTTGTGATATGGCTTTTTCATCGAATCATTCATCGCATTTTATTTTTCTGCTTTTGCACTTGTATTTTGGAAGCACTTGTAATGGTGTTTCTAACTTCGTTTTCTATATTCATTCAAAGGATAAATGGTTTTGGATAAAAAGACGATGGCATTGGTAGTATGCGGACATAAAAGCATTTCCCTGTATCGTTTTAGCCCTGTATTAATTTGAAGGATCATTTTTTGACTTTTCATTTTGTGGCCGTAATTGTTTAACTAATTGACTGCCAGCTACGAGATATCTCGTATTAAGCGTGTTTTGACGTAGGTGCTTTCGTAGAGGGCGCTGCAGAGCCATCTGCGCGGGCACTTGCGTTGGCTTGGGGAGTATGGAGGTAGAGCGTAGAGTGTGTGCGATAGCTGAAGAGAATGTGCTCGAAATAAACAGTTTTGTTTTGAAGCTTGTGTTTGCTTGAGTATGTAGACCACACCCCGGTTACACAATTGTGGAAGTACATGATCCCACAAAGCGTGTGTATCAAAACTGCCAGCTACGAGATATCTCGTCTTAAGCGGTGTATCAAAACTTCCGGCTACGAGATATCTCGTAGTGCGTGCTGCAATTTTAGATTAATTACAAATGGCCATTTTAGTTGAAAATATTTTTAAAAGGTGAATGAAAAATTTATATGGAGTAAAAAAAGGATTAATTTTCAATTTTTACTATCAAAATTATAACTTAGAGATTAGATTATAATAATTATATTTATATATATGTGAATGTATTACATAAATTTAAAAATATTTTTATTATTGTTGATGAATATTATAAACTCTAAAACAAGGATCAACGTAAAGTGCTGGCTTCTCGGGGCACTGTGGAAAAAAATACCTAGTATCCTTGCGTTGTTTCATTTTTACAATATATATATGCCTATATAATATAAAGTTACCGATACAATATTGTAATGGCATTTACTGCAATTTTTATTTTTAAAAAAATACTACGAGATAACTCGTAAATGGCAACCAGCACAGGAATTTTTATTAGTGACGCCAACTACGAGTTATCTCGTAATGTTTTTTTTTCCAATAAAAATTACTGTAAATGCTATTACAATATTATATCAGTAATTTAATATAATTATATTTTGTAAGCTTCCATGTATTCTTCAAAATAAAACCTTGGCACCCAGGGCAAGACGCTCTGAATATGTCTGGCAGTCAATGGTTTAAGAAGTACAGAGAGCAGCTCTTAATACTTCAGCCAATTATTATTTTGGCCTACCGTCTGGACTTTCTATAATCGATTAACTTGGATATTCAGAAAAATTAACGTGTAAGTTATTTGATTTGGATACTGATTGATGAGAAAGGATGCTGGCAACGAAGGTGAAAGTAATCGGAAGGATTAGAGTATCAGGCTGACGATTCAGATATTCTCTTTCTGCAGCAACGGAAGCAAAAATTATTCTTTTTCTTCCCTATTTCATCTCAAGGAATAATGTTTAATCTTCTGAAAAACAATTACTAGAAAACTAAGCTATTTGTAATAGCTTACAGCATTTAAAGAAATTATTTGGAGTATCAGCAATTTCGCGACTAGTGAGTAAGCTTTAAATACTGTTTGGTTTAACCGATATTTTTTCTTTTAAGTAACAAAAAAAGTTTCGATAAGAGATTTTTTTTATAGATTATAATTTTTATAATAATTGTTTACCATAAAAATGCTTTGTTTAAAAAAATTAATTCTTTTTGTTTTGAATGTCGATTACTGTAATATTTATTATGTGACAACTTTATTATGTTACAAATATTAACTGCAAGTATTAAAAAGGTTTTCACATCATTAGGGAAAAAAAGCTCTCGTAACAACTAGCTAAATAATTATTTTTCGTTAAGATCTGAAAACATTTCTAACAAAAGAATGCAGTCAATTTCAATTGTTGTTACTTTAATAAAATAATAAATATTTGTTGAGTATTACCAAAAATTTCATTTTTATGAATACATTAGCTATCAAATGATTTGTTTCTAATATCCTTCAATAAAAATGATTGTTCTTTTTAAATAATGTTATTAATAGGAGATTGAATCAGAAATATCGCACAAGTTTTCATTTCTTTTCATCGCAGCGTTTTTGTTATCCTCTTATTTTCTCAGTTAATTTTGTGTATTTTTTAAGCATTAAACATAAAATTGTAATTTTATTTCTGAAAAATATTCCTATCTAATGGACTTTTTATTAACTGATATGGATTAGGACAAATTGTGTCTATTTTTATTTATTTCTACTTATCTGGTAAAATCCACTAACATATAGAGGGCGCTGTGAACGCCCGACAGAAGAAGGCTTGTAGCCATCGAAGAGAGTAGAAGTTGTTGATAGTTGCATTGGTTATTAAAGTTTTGTTAGAGTTGTAAAAATGCGGACTTGATTTGAATAACTGAACCACCGTCTGGATTAAATACACTGAACCACACAATTCGGATTATGAGGGATAAACCATTATCTTTATCTACTAAAACAATACAAAATGTTTATTGAAAGACAATCTTTTTTTCTGTATAAAAAATTATTTTAAGCAAAGGATAAATTATATTATTGTATTGCTATTTTTAATTGTTAATTAAAATATATTATACTATTCTTAAATGTTGGTTAAAAATATACTAAAAAACTACAAAATAAAAAAATTATTGAAAAAACAAAATGTTATGAAAATTGATTTTTTAAGTAAACAGAAATTTAAAACAAAAACGCTTACAAATTTATAAAATGATTTGGTCGAAATTTTAAATTTAATATATTACCTGAATTCCTTCCTGATCTAAGTTGCATTTCTATACAGTTTTTACATCTTGTATTCCAACTAAAAAATCCACTTCAATTTTCTTTATTCCTTATTATAAAACATTAAAACAACTATAAAGTCCTTTTAAAAAATAATTATTTATTAGGTCATTCAGAAATGTAGTCATTTAGTAGTAGTTCAGTTAATATATTCTTTAAAAAAGTTTATAATCTAAGACTCTAGCAAAATTTAGAATGAGAAAATAACTTTTAATGGTGTAAAAATTTCAATAAATTTTCAATACTTTTTTTAGATCCGCGTTTTTTATTTTTATTTTCCCAAGAACAAATGTAAAAGCGAAGCTCAAATAGTTTAATAAAACAACCTTTTCAGAATTTAAGAATGATGAATAAAAAAATCGATTTTTTTTTATATCATGGCCGAAGTTTAAATTTTATTTATGCAAATTTTCTCAATTAAAGAGAGTATTTTAATACTTTTAATGCGAAAGCTTGCTTCATATTTACTTTATTCTAGTTCATTAATAAAACTGGTTTTAATAATTTCATTTTAGAAAGTATTTTCTATTAGATCAGACCCCTAGCTCTGACACAACATACATTTCAGTCGAATGTTTATTTGGGAAGCCCCCAGCTAGAACACGTCGGCTTCGGCTTCGACTTGAATGCAATTTAGTTGAAGTAAAGATCTTTTCCCTCGAAAGTACATCAGTGGGTGCAAATCGGGGCATTCCGATTCAATTAAAGAAGTCTTTAAAAGACGCGGACAGTTTCGATCAGTCTTGATGGGTGTTTATTGGGGCGGAAGGGAATGCGATTTAATTTGATACAAAAGGCTTTTGTTTGGTGGCATCCAGTGGTGGGAAACGAGCAGTTTTGAAATAATGGGAAACTGCGAATCTGCTTTCTTCGTTTAGGAAAGACTTTGTAGTCACGCTGAATCTTGTAGGAGCCGGTCGGGATAACCTACTTTGAAATGGCAGATAAAATTATGCGTTGCTTTATTGTACAAGGTTAAATAGTCGAATATTGGTTGGTATATGTATTCGGGTCTCTTTTTAATGAAATCTCATCATTAAAAAAATTTAATAAAGAAATCGTCAAATAAAAAATTTACATTTTTTAAAACTAAAATTTAAATCTTCCTTATCCATCTGATGAACTTTTAATGCATTCCTTAAAATGTTTAAAGTTTCTTAATTTTTGTAAATATAGGACACGTTTTTCAAAAAATCTTTTTTGTTCAGATACAAGTAATTTATGCGTGACATTTTCTTAAAGATGTAATTCCTTTTCGTATTAATATATACAAGACTGGACTCCACATAACTTTTTTGTTAAAACGTGGGGAGTGCAGAAAATATTTAGATACGTAACGCATATGAATATTTTTCTGTCTTGCCTACATTTGAAATAATTATTTAAATATTTAAAAAAATCATGAATGTACTCAATACGTTATTCGAAATAATCTATGTTACAGCATTCATTTCACAGTTTATCTATCGTTACTTATATTTTTGAGCTCACACTCAGTTTTACCATGGCGAAATTGGTTTCAAGATGGTGGCATTGTCAACATGAGAGCATATAGGAAATGGCTTTAATACAAAAAAATATGTGTGTCTATAAAATTCCAGTTTTTTATATAGAAAAGGCACATGTATAGTTAAATTTAAAAAGTGAGAAGCATGTGCAAATAAAAATTGGTTGAAATCATTAGTCATTTCCGTAATAAAATAAATTTATACATATACGAGAATTGCAGATATAAAGTTGAAATACATGAATTGCTTAGTATTTCTCTTTCTGGAGGTCATTTTAATATCTTCATTGATATGAAAAATAAATAAGGATTCTTCTAAAGTTTCTAAAAGTTTGAAGTACTTGGTATTTTCCCTTTTAAAGGTTCTCTTTTAAATATATTTATTACATTTCATAACAATTGCAATATGTTTTATTTCACTGGATATTCAACCATCAATGCATCTTCATCAACATGATTTCTTTTGTTGTTGTTGTTAATCCTAGATTACCTTTTTGCTAGACCATTTAAATGAATCTAAAGCTCGATGAATAAAATTAATCTTTTAACCCCTTAACCGGTTTGCCCGTACTTCCAACGTGCATCGAATTATCGAATTTTGATAGTTGTATACAAAAAATAAATCATTCATAACAATTATAATTCAATAGTAAAATGACTTCGTTTTCGTAGATAAGCCAAGTATTTCATGGATTTCCATTTCAATCAAAATAAGAAAATATTCCCAAAATAGAAGGTGTCATCTTATTGGATAATATGGAAAACAAACCAGTTAAGGAGTTAAACGATTTTCAAAACCCAAACAATCCAAAAGGCGAGAGAGGGGTGGCTGACCAAATTTATACTAATTGCATTCTGGAAATAGCTTCCAGTCACCTTGGAAAATAAGCCGAGTTGGAAAAGAATTATTCAGGATTGTGTGAAAACTGCTCCAATTGGTCCGATGACATATTGAACTAGAAATTGAAGGTACTATCGCTTTAATTGGTGAAAATTGAACAGTGCTCATGCCTTGGACGGCCTAGAGTATACACCCTATGGAATTCACCCTTTCTAAAAAGAAATCTTTCCCGACCACAATGAGATAGCAGACAGGACTTTATGGTGGTGATCTTCTCTTCTTTCAGATGCATTTTTTGCAACAGCCGTTTTGGTAGAATTAAACGAATCAAAAGTTACCAAGTTAAAAAACAGAATTTTTCTTTATATAAAAACTATCTTTCATAAAAGGGAGGATAATTAATATAAAGTAAATATCGTTGAAAATCAAAGTTCTATTGAATATTTCTTAAAATAGAAAACTTAGGTGGTTGTTTGCTGTATAGAAAATCTACTATATTTAAAAAAGATTTAAAAGATTTCTGATGGTCCATTATGTTGTCTACAAAACGTGTTCATTGTCGTTCTTAGTTTTATTTTTTCCTACTAAGAATCTGTAATAATGCTTTCTTGCAATATTAATCTCATTGCTCAAAAAACAGGATTTACAATTATCCTTAATGTATTTTAACTCAATAATTTGTCGCCTAGTCAATTATCAGTAAATTAGTTGCCAGGTAGTGACAAATTTTTCGATGAAAAGGATTATTTTGTAAAATTTGACATTAGTTATCATAATTAGGAAATGTGGATCTAAGATCCTTTTGGAAAATTCCCTTTTTCTATTTGAATTGTTTATTTCTACAAGAGCTTTTCTTTTTGAGATCTTCGTTGGTGTTCGCTGCATGTGCTTTGTGTTTAACCCTTTGCACTCCGAAAAATAATTAGATGCAAAATTATTCACCTAATACAAAGATTTATTGCTATGAAAAATACCTACATCTTTCAAGTCGAATTTCTTTGAAAAATTAATATTCATCTCTTAACCATTATGTAGACTTTTTTAACAATTAAATTTGAAAAATAAATAAATGTCAAAATTATGCACAATCTTGAATGGTGAGACAGAGGCACCATCGGAGTGCAAAGGATTAATTGTAGGGAAAAGTATCTTTTTCCATATGCAATGTGTCGGATCTTATTAACGCATATCTTCTGACGATTCTCTTAACACTAAAAATAGGCAAGGATGACATGGATAGGTATTGGAACCTCATTTTAAGCTCTATAGATTCAAGAGTTCATTGAGATCTTTGATATAATTTAAAAATCAATCTTACATTCTCTATTTTAATATTTTAGTACCCAATTCTTTCTTTTATTGTACCCTTTGAAAGCGGTAAAATAAAATGTGCAATATATTTCGTTTTCGCCCATTCAAAATATCCAGTTTCTAATATCTAAGCCTTGAGATTTCATTTTTAGAATTTTATAAATATGTTGTACAAATGATAAGAGAGTACTTTCTAGTAACAAAGTACTTTCTTATTACAAGACTGCTAAAAATAATTTTATAAATTTTTAATAAATAGAAAATTTAACATGTTATTAAAATTATATACTTTCTAATACCAGAAAGTTATAGAATATATCAAGAAATATTTTATATTTTTTTAATTGGGTGGAAAGAATTATCAAGGATTTTATATATAATATAACCAAGTCGTTACATTAAAATGTTAATCGTTTTTCAACCAAAACAGTTAAAATAACAGTAATAGGAAAAGAAAATGAAAATAGGGATTTCATTAACATTTTGACAAATGAATGTTGTCATATTAGCGCGTTTGTATTTCAAAAGCGTGTTGAATGAGATTAATTTTACTTTTTTGAGCACGTTAAACAAAATTCTTCAGCATCTTATTAGCATTATAAGCAACGAGAATCTGAATATTTTATCAATTTAGTAGCAAAGTTCACTTAATCATCGACTAATAAACGTTTTTATTATTTATTTTATTTAACGATTCATTACTTATATTGAGAAGTAAAAAAAAAGTTATTTCACATTTCTTGGAATTTTCGACAAACATAAAGCACAAAAATCTTTATTTTGACAACAACGGTCTATTTGTTTGAAACATCCAATACCCAACTGAGCCATACTGTTTTTTTTTTTTTTTTGAAAATCTTTTTGGAATTCTAGAACATTTTTATTTTCACCCCCCTCCATGGCATTCCAACGAACAAAAGCTTTCTAAAAAATAACCGTTAGGGCACCTCTTCTTTACGAGGCACTCCAGCTTTTTTGATCAAGGTGGAGTCAACCCTTTGGGAAAAATCACCCCCTCCCACTTCTGGATTTTCTCGAAATTTATGTCCTCCCTGCACTGGAACAATCTTAATATGCGACATCGTTCTCGGGTTTTTCTTCTTTCATTCTTTCTAAGAGTGCTGCTTTTCTATCATTTTTCAAACTTCTAACTGGTCCGTGTCACGGCGAAATCTTACATTTTTTACTTCTTTCTGCTTGAAGCTTTTCTTTTTCAGAAGCTTGAAGAAAAACAACTGACTTTAGAGTCGCGCCTTCAGCAACAGACAAGCAAATAACTGTATGCTTTTCCTTTCCTGGTGACGACTGATTTTTGAGGAATGAGTCGTTTCTTTTTTTTCCTAAGAAATTGGGTTTCTTTTTTAAATTGGACTGCTCTAATACACTAGGCTGTTTTCACTTTTACTCATTCCATTTGCTATTTTTAGAGCCCATAATTCATTTTCATTTTCGTGTAATAAGGAGGGATGTTATTGGTTAATGTATAAATCAGTCTCGTTAAACAAGTCAAATATACGAATTTAAATTAAATTTTATTCCCTTGCTTAAACTGTAGCCAGAAAAAAGCAAAAAGTGAAATCTGCTATCTCAAATTTCATGTTATCATGTGAGAACTTTATTATTTTTAAGGCCATCTTTATCTTAACTAATTTAAGTCATTAACCAGTTTAAACAGGTTTGAAACAATCGCGTGACTACAAAATACGCAAGCCGTCGGTATATCGAGAATCTGGTACATGGCTTACATTCATGCCAAGTTGTAACTTTTTGATGGTGATAAGTCGCAAAATGTCCCAACCATCTGCACAATTTTCTAGTAACTTTTAAAAAGCCGCAAAAGTGGTAATCGCCAATTTTCTGCCCAATTATTATTTTGAGTTTTCAAAAACTTCAAACCAAAACATCATATTCTCATTTGAACAAAACCTTTTACCTACTAAAATAATGTAACAACATTGTCATTTACTTTTGAATTACAAATTTAATTTCTATTCCTAATTTTTTTACAGTAAATTGCCAAATTTTACAACCTTTTGCATTATTTTTTATTAATAGAAAAAGGATGCCTCAAAAGCGATAAATCGCCAATTTTTTGCCCATGTATTTTGAGTATTCAAAAACCTCGAACCAAAACAACATATTCTCACATGATAAAATACTAACGTGTATGCTGATATAGAAGAATCCAAAATCAGCCCTTGATGAGTGCGATGAAAAATAGTCTGGAAAATAACAGTGTTATGCTCTTCACGAAATGCAGACAATAAAATATAATCGAAAGTTACAGAAAGTAACACGAGCAAAAATCAGTAATACCTCAAAGGTTGTGGCGCTATATATGATGTGATTATATACTGGACCCCCTCCGCCTCCAAAGCATTTGTAAGTAAGAAAGCGTATTGCTACTAGCAAATCTATATGAGAGAATTAATACTTTTAAGGCATTTATTCCATAATGTATTTATGTTCTGTTAGCTTAAGGGGACTTTGAACTAAGTAAAAATATACGCAAACGTGCAAATTCGTTGTCTTCCGAGAGCTATAAAAGTCTGTAGGCTAAAACCGTAGTCGGTAGTGTATCGAATGATGGAAAGAGCCAACGTACATAAAGTGAATTATTCCACCAATGAGCAAGCGTTGTGTTGCAGTCTCAAGCGAATTATAAATTAAACTATATTCCGAGTCTACTAGCATCGCATAGTGTCATAAGTAGCCAATTGTGTAATGGTGAGTCGGCAGTTCTATACTACTAAAGCCAAGGTGATAGTGGAGAATTGCAGACGTTTGGAGAGCTCTTAGAATGAAGCTAAGAATATTATCCTTTCTACTGTCTGGCTGGTTTGAGTGAAGTGATTGTTATAACAACCGATTATTACTTGTAGGACATTGTTTGTTGTAGTGAGTTTCCTGCGTTATTCTCGGCTGTGCATTCGTTGTCTGTCTCCTTTGTTTGTTACAAAATTACAAATTTCTACAGCGATTAATAAATCGAAAAAGAAACTCGAATTCACATCAATAGAGTTCAATTCTGAAAAGAAATTCAAATCGATTTCTTGTTACTGATAATTCATCTTTCATGTTTCTCACTATGGTTGTCATTAATATATTAAATTAATATACGATTTAGGAAAGGGAATTTCGGGTATTTTTGAAAGAAATGCCCCTACGGATTTTTACGGATTTTTATCTCTTCATTTAAGGCTTTGGATTTACAGAATTAGTTTTTTAGAATGCGTGTTAAAAATAATTAAATAAAGAATGGGATTTAAATCAAGGAATGAGGTAAAATTTTAGAATAAACTGATAGGGCTGAATTTAAAATAAAAATAGAAACTAATTAGGATTTAAATTAGATTAAGATATAAATATATAATTAGTGATGGATTTTAATGATATGAAAAACGTAAAATTGTTTCTATTCCGCCTGGTGCCAAATGTTGCTAATTCCTTGTTGTTTTATCAATACGATAAACAATGGAATGGATGTTGAAATGTGTCGAATGAAACGAATGCAAAGAAAGATTTTTTTTCTTTTTTACACTTGTATGTAAAACTGCTTCTGCGTGTAACAAAAGTGAGCAAAATGTAAAATCCTCGGAAAAGGTCGAAAATATTTACAAAGAAATCGTAGCTCAAAATTAATTGATGTAGGGGTTATATAGCTCTACTACTTTCTATTTTTAGGCAACAGATGGCGTTATCTTATTTTCATCAATGTATATTCCCCATGATCCTTCTTGGAGGTAATAATTATATTGGGCTCTAATTGAGTGTCATGCACACTCGTGTTGTCTTGTAAAATGTGGGAACTTGGAAAATAATTAATAATTGTTCCCGAAACTCGTCTGTTATTTTCATTAACCTCAAAATGAAGTGTGTCTGGTCCCTATGCACTAACGTAATAAAAAAAATTATTAAAAAATACCACTTTTTGTGAATTATTAAATTAGATATGTTTTACATAAAAAATTTTTTTTTCTTTTTTTTCATTCTTTACCAAAAATACATTACCTAATATATTTGCAATCAAAATTGGGAAACAGTATTTATTTTTTGAGAAAGCAATCTAATATTTAAATAGCTTAGTATTTTAAATGTCTTTTGAACTTTTCTTTAACAAAGCAAACCAATGATTATATATTGTTAAAAAAGGGGCTTTAAGCATTTCTGTATCTGACAAGTAACACACAAACATTTCTGATACTGATAAATATAACAGAAGGAAAAATAAGAGCTTAACAAGGCAATCGAACAAATCTGAAAAGATACACCGAGACAATCTGTAATGCGAATAAATATGCGGATATTGAAATTTGTCTCTTTCGTTAGGGCATCTTGAAAGCGTGAATTAAATGCAAATTAAAATAGTTCTCGCAATCAACAGAAACTTTTCGGTTTATCAATTCTTTTAAAGATAAGTATATTCAGAATCACTCGAAATATTATCTATGCCACGGAAAAAAATAACATGAACATCGCGAATGGATTGTCGATAAATAATTCATGATATCGCCAGACGATACCGAAAAAAAACAACAGCAATGTTTCTGAAAACCTTCTTCGCAGTGCGGTTTCCAAAGACGCCAATGTCAACTAACAAGTGACATTTAATAAATTCTCTTTCCAACCTCTCTCCCCGGGTTCCATTATTGCTCTGGAATCTGATACAGCTCGAAATTTGTATTGATTCTTTGGCAACAATCGCTGTCAGAACTACGCTCTCTCTCTTTCCTCTGCTTCTGTTGCATTGTCGAGTTTGTTTGCTGTTTTGTGTTAGCAATCAATGATATGGAAATTCTGAGCCGCACATCCGCCATT
Source organism: Argiope argentata (assembly GCA_026289955.1). Classification (NCBI taxonomy): domain Eukaryota; kingdom Metazoa; phylum Arthropoda; class Arachnida; order Araneae; family Araneidae; genus Argiope; species Argiope argentata. Next base: position 1,657,466 of record JAOUZG010028144.1, read on the forward strand.
TTAAGTCACATTGAGATTAGACCAATAATCAATAAATAAAGGGCAGTTTAGTCGTTTCCAAAAAAATGTAAACAATTCATTTGATGAAAATATAAAAGTTATGAACTAAAATGTGGTTAAATAACTAATTCCTAAACCTTTAAAGAGAAGCAAATACCTCTAAATGAAAAAAAAAATTCTAAATGATGTAAATATTTTTTTCCATCAATAACTAAAATGGTAAAAATATTGATATGTAAATTGATTATGTAAACGATATGATTACGATACGTAAAATATTTAGATAAACAATTTTATAAATCGTATTTTACAAAATAATCTTATAAGATATGCATATTGAAGAAATTTAATATTTCTTTCCTCCACTCTAAAAGATATTTACAGGTATTCTTAATGAAATCCAAGTTGATGACCCTCAATCTTTGTGATAAAGTAAAGGTTCTGGAAAATTATAGCCAGAAAACATTATCTCTATTAGGAACTGAAGCCCAATGATGTATCAAGGAAACTTCATATAATGTTGGGAAGTTATAAAATTGAGATAATCGTAAAAATAATCATTTTCCTATTTATGAGTCTGGTGTGGTGGGGAATTTGGAGGAGGAGGAGGAGCCAGCTCAGGGGCCATTCTCGTCATCTAACAGCGATTTAAAATGATGAGGTCCATCTCAAAATAGCCTTATTGTTTTTCAAGGGGACGTTACTGTAACTGATTTGGAAAGTCGTTGCATTGTAAGTGGATAGGCCGAACACTGTTGTCATGCCGTTTAACTAACGATTTGTTCTCTCGTATGTTATTCATTTCTTTAAGTGTTGTCCTTGTATACGCAAACCTTGTGTCCATCAGGTTTTATGTTGCACGTTAAACCCGTCAAGTCAAACGTCTTCCCGCTGGTATAGTGTGGAGAGGGGAGTGTCAGCTCATGTGTCGTCCTCGTTATCTGACCGAGGTTCAAAATTACGCTATGTGACCCAAAATAGCCCTAGTGCTTTGCTTTACAACGTAAAGTTAATATAACTAAACTATCAGGTTTTATATTTACTTTTGAAATTAGGGGTCATAAACCATTATTAATTTTGAACGTAAAATCCCGCAAATAAACGCAGACGTTCCTTTTAGGCAGAAAAAGATGTTATTGATTTTTTTAATCCGATCAGTTTTGTTTACAAACAAGTAGAATTATTTAAAAATATCAATTCTTTAGAATTTTTTTATTTACATACGACTTTAATAGTTTAATTGCCAAAGAAAGGAATTGAAAAATTGAAACCAATCAATGCATTTCAGAATTATTTAAATTTGATTTGCATTTTAGTATTAATACTTTACTTTCGAATGATGAATTCGTTCTAACTTCAAGTGTTAGTTTCATAATTTTTTCTCTAGCTGAAAATGAACTACAAGAGAAACATATTCTCTATACCAATATTTTAAAACGTCCAAATCTAAATACTTGTTCAATTAACTAGAAACATTTATTAACTCTCCCATTTCAGCTATTAGCGCATAAAAGTAAATAAGAATTATTACTAGGTTCTTACGTCATTGAAAACAAAAGAGCAAGAATTTGTCATGTTTCAAGATTTCCTATTCTTTCCCGAAGTAATTCTTGAAGGAGTAAATTTTCTTCACAAAAGAACCTTTTGAACCTTTTTTTTTCGTCTGCGCTTATTATTCTTATTTATTTCATCTTTATTCTGTATTTTTTCAGTAAAAATCCGAATCTAGGAGAAACAATGTTTCAGAATGCTTTTAGAAATGCGAAATATTTCTTTTCTTATACTTTGTTTATGGCAAAAAGGCTTCTACATATTTTCTACCCATTGAAGATAAAATTGGAAAAGAATCTTCCATCTATATGTATTTGAGAATGGAATGGAAAAGGTTGCTTTATTTTTGAAATGTGAAGTAAGATTATTCTATTTCGAACAGAATTTTATATTGAAAAACATAATTCCTCTTTTAGATATAATCTTGTATTAAAAGAATAAAAAAATGCGTAATTTTTATTTTATCAGGCATATGTATTGAACAACTCAGTTCCCTAATTCAGCTTTATATTGGCAAGTTACGTAACGAAAATCAGAAAAAGCATGCAGTTTTACCTTATAGTACATGAAGTACATATGGTAAACGACTAAAAAATTCACTTTAGCTTTTGAGAAATCTCTCCGTTTTAGAACAACCTGACCTAGAAAAATATATTCCTGTATTCATTGTCTGTCTGTGTCAAAGATAGGTAAAATGTTTTGAACGAGACGAAAAATCAATTCAAAAGAAGTCTGTCCGTTTGTTTGAATATAAGTTTGCATGATAACTACAAACCAAAGAGAGCTAGATAGATGAAGTCGTATAAACAGTTCTAACTGTTTAGTATAGACTCCTACTAATTATTTTTAGCAAAATCCAACTATCGATTGACCGTCTGTCGGTCTGTGCTTTAAGAAACATGCAACCGGAATAACTCAAACACAATCACTAAAATATTAGATTTGGCGAAATTTTTTATTTTACGGTTAGGAATGTAATTTTGTTTCAAATTTGCATTTCAATCCTCTTGGAAACCAAAATTCAAAACCAAATTTAGTTTTCGAACATTATTAGCTGTATGCCACGGATTGATTGCTAAAATTTTTTTTTTCAAAAATAACACAACAGATTCAGTAAAAATACTAAATTTGCTTCAAAGATTAACCCTTTGCACTTCCAAAATTAATTAGATGCCAAATTATTCACTCAATACAAAGATTTGTTTATTGCTATGAAAAATAAATAAACGTGATTCTTTTAGGTCAAATTTCTTTGAAAAATTTATCTACATCTTTTAACCATTATGTGGGCGTTTTTAACAATTAAATTTGAAGAATCTATAAATAAAAAGTCAAAATGATGCGCGGTCTTGAATGTCGAGTCACACTCGACATCGAACGCAAAGGGTTAATACTTCGTAATTATCATGAGACAATATCATTCAAGACATTCACTGGCATAACAAGTTTATAAGAGAGTATCCGAGATCGTTTGGGAGAGACCATTCCCTATGGGTATTATTATTAAATACACGTGCTTGAAGGAATCAATTTTGAATTTTGGCTTTATTTTGACTTATGAAAAATCATATATTTTTTGCTGTAATTATATGCAATGTGTACAGAATATTAAATTTGTCAGTAAATTACTCTGCAAGATCTAAATAGATGGCATCAGTTTAATCTTAAAAAATTTTAAGTGTATTTGTTTATCAATCGGTAAAAGGTACCTCAAAAATGCACAAGGCTTTATTATTGATGAAAATTACCGGGGTGGAAAGGTCTCGACTTCGAAACCAGAAGGTTTCAGGTTCGAGACCCGGTTCAACCGATGAACCATCGTGTAAGCGAGTCTGGTGCATGTTAAATCATTCGTGGCCAAACGTCCACCCGTTGGTGTGCTGTGGAGAAAGGCGTACCAGCTCAGGTGGCGTCCACGTCATCTGTTGGCAATTCAAAATTATAAAGTCCCTCCCAAAATATCCCTAACGTTGTTTTACAGTGGGAAGTTAATATAACTAAGATAAAAAGATGAAAATTAGTGTTAACCTTAAGGTCAGTTTAGTATTATATCCAGGTTTTAGGCGAAATCTGTGAATGAAAAGTCAACCGATCAATGGTCTGTTCTTCGGCTAAATTGGGATCACGATAATACTTTGTAAATGGGATTGGAAATATTCAAATTAAATTCAATGGTTATTTTGTTAACGTCTGTATTTTAAGAATTAATAAAATCAAAATTATTTAACTACGTTAGAATCCGCTTGAAACTTATTTCCGTATTAAAGTAAATTTATTCTATTCTAAATAAAATTCAATTATAACCTAAAGAAACTGAAATAAAATAAAATTCCGAGGTTCCACTTTAAGCATTCGTTCATGAACGAGAAAGAAGATAATGAAGAAAAATTTAATACAGCATTAAGTTGGATCGTGTAAATGTCCTTTTTCCGATTTATAAGCCCGCGAACCGCATGGAAAGCATTCATTTTATATTAAATTACTTAAACGCTGAAATTCCGGGCAATTACTGCAAAGCATATTAATTCACAGGAAATTAAACTTTTTTCCCACTGAAGGCATTAAAAGCATTGTTTCAGGAAGGACTTGTAAATTGCTTGTTCATTATGTCTTGGAATCCCGTAGAAAATGCACTAAATAAGTCTTATTTGCTTTTTATTAGATTATGTTGATTTTATCTGTTAAAAGCTTTGAGTAAAGATGTCAAAAGAATTAAATAAGTGTTAGTGGTTTTTTATGAAAGACTAAATTGTCATTTTATCACTTAATCCTATTGTAATATAAAATATCAGCATGATATTTAAAAGGAATTATTGTTGTATCTAATGGCCCTTGCTATGCTGCAATTTAAGATGAAATGAACGTCCCTTGTTTTTAGGTAGGTCAAACTAGGACCAAGTGATTGACTTAGCAACTAACTCATCGCATTCGCTTGCACAGTCCCGTTTTACCGGGGGGGGCACTTTCACAGATAGAGCATAGAACAACCATGTCCAAACCGGGACTTGAACCTGGGACACCCAGATCGCGAAGAAGACGCGCTTTTTCTGTGCCATAACGTCGGCATATTTAAGGAATAAAACTGTCGAATAAATTAATAAATATGAAATTCCGAAACTTTAGAAGCAGAGTACCAATTTTTTTTTCTTATACGAAATGTACAAATTAAAAGTATTGTAATAATAGTTAAAAATAATTATTGTAGACCGAAAAAGGAATTGGTTTCATTTTTTTATAATACTTGTTTCATTTTTCGTTTAAAAAACTGCTCTTATGTGTCCGAGTTGCGCATGAAATCTTCTAGTTTTTATTGGTTGACATATTTCATACAAATTATCGATATATACCAATACAGTTCTAGCACAATAAGTATTCAATATAGTTCTTTTATTTCTTCAGTGAAGGTGTTTAATATAATTTAGTCAAAATGAACTAAATTTTTGATAAAGATTCTATCTCATCAATTGAGAAAAAGTTTATTTCATTTTGTCTAATTAATGCCCATTAACTTGATGATTCAGCTTAAGACATTGAGATATTTATTAAAAAAGTGTCAAATATAGGAACTGAAGAACCATAAACCTTTAGCAGAAAAAAATATTTCCATTTTTCCCTTGATAGAAAACTTTCATGAAACTAGGATTAATCCTCTCGCTTCTTTTTTCACCAATCGCAAAACCATTTCACACAATTTATCATAGAAATCCCTTTTTATCGTATAAATTAATCTCAAGAACTAACAAAAAAAAAGGAGCCGGTTATTCAAGGACATTGTTCCAATGATTTCGTGACGAATATAATAGTCTTCTTTTATTTATCATCAAAATTTTATTTATTATCTTTTATTTACTATCGTAAAGAACGTAAAATTTTAAAGAAAAGCTGCGATTTATTTCCTAGTGCTTTATTTAATTATTAAAAGGTTAGGAAAAATTTAAATAATTCAGAATGAATTTTCACTGATGATTTTACGTAGAACTATTTGCCTTTTAATCATTCCGTTCTTGGATGAGAATTTCTAAAGTGACCCATTATTTGATTTTCAAAAGGTAAAAAAAAAAAAAAATCCCCTACTCTAAATACGAATTTTAGCTATGTAGATGTGAAAATAATATTAAAAAAAAATCAACAAAGAACATTTTTATTTTAGTTACGTTTTATTAAATAATTAGTATTAATATTTATAGAAAAATTAGTGACTTTCGCAAGAACTGAACTCGCGTTCTTCACCTTCACATGAAAAATGCCAAAATCCACGCATTTTATCGATTGAGCTACTACCTGTCGATCTGAATTTTCATTACAAACTACTACAACTTTATTTAAAGCATTAAAAATTTATTAATATATTAGTACTTGAGAAAATTGTGTTAAAACATCATCCACTACAAATTTGAAAAAATGCATTTGAATTTGAGAGGATGAATAAAAGGTATTCTATTAAGATTGAAAATTTGAACAAGGTATATAATATATATAGGGATATATATAGAGAGAGATTGTAAAAATAGTCCTGTGTATGGTGTTTTTTAATATTAAACGAAACGAAAATCCTTTTTAAGTAAGATTTTGGTTTTTCTTTTGTGTTTGTATGCCCCTGAGAGCATTTATCAAATTTTAAACTAAATTACTAGCACAAATAAAATAACGAGTAGATTTTGTAATTTAATACAAAGGTCAGTGAAAATAACAAGAATTCAATCTTTTTTTCAATCAATACTATAAAAATATGATAAATCTGCAATCTGATTGCAGATAAAGATCAATTTATGCATCAAACAATAAAATAATAAAACAATGCTCCATTTGGATATAGCTTCTTTAAAAATTATTTTGGTTCTCTAAAATACGAAATGTCTGAATATTTCCAAAAATTATGAATATTATATTCTACAAAACCAATGGGAAGGGTTCCCACGCATATTCTCAAGTAAAGGTGTTAATCCAGAGAACGCCTTCCTGCTAGTGTTAAATGGAAGTTGGGAGGCGGGTGCCAGCTCCAAAGTCGTCTTTCTCATTTGCCCGCATTTAAAACTTACGAGGTCAATACCTAAATAGATCTTGCGTTGCTTAAAAATGAGATATTAGTATCGCTAAACCAAACTTTTTAAAAAAAAAACCTCACAGCCTAAAACCGTTTTGCCAGAAAAAAAACTAAGACCATTTTGCCTGGCAGTGGCCTACAATTATTATAAAATATTAATTTTTGCCATTTTTACTGAAATTATCGGGTTATCCTTTGCTAATTTTTAGGTGATTAATTTCCAAGTGCAGTTAATAGTATTAAAAATATATGATTGGGGTTTTCAATCACTTTTTAATAGATTGAAAAAAATGACACAAAATTAAATTAAATTTAAAATTAATTCCATATCAAATTTGATAATTTAAATCATTATTTTGTTTGGACTGTGTTTTCAATAAATTTCTGAAAGTGTAGACCAATAGACGATACTTTTGTTGAATTTGGAACCTTTGAATTGTGTTGAATAATACTTTGTTGAATTTGTATCGAAACTTGACAGGTGTCTGCACTATCGACGTTAAATATCTGCACTTGATTCTATCCATCTAACTTTTTACATCTCGTAACTATCGTATGAACTTACATTCGAATTGCCGGACTGACAGAGTTTTCCAGGGCAGATTATACTCAAAATTTGATGTACGATTTGTAGACCTAATTTATATTCTAACAAATTTCATTCATTTAGTTTAATGCATTTTTGAGTTATCTTTGTAGACATTCTCAACTTTTTTTCTCTATACTTCAATTATAATTCAAATATTGTATCAATTGACGAATGTCTCACTAATTTGGCAACAGAGCCATACAGCAAATTTAAGCCTAGCAATCTAGGCATTGGAATGCTAATAATGTAATATTTGGAAAGAAAAGAAAAAAAAGAAAAAAAGAATTTTTCATAAAATAACTACTATTGTCCGCAGTGCAGTAAATTATTATGAATTAACAATTGGAAAAGCTAAATAAATTACAAATTTTTAGGTAGGAAACTATTCAAAAACGTATTGTAATTCCTTATTTACGAAAAATAAATGTATTTTATTCGATAAAAGAACGCAAACATTTCGAGTTTCTGGTTTATCCTAACTATTTGTTTAAAAGTGTGTTTGACAATTCCACTTGAAAAACCAATTTCAAGGTATATTTCGCAGATATAACATTTTGAAAACAAAAATTGACGCCATCCAACAGCACATATGCCTACTAACATATTTGTTTTATATAGAATACATCCGCAGTTTAGGATTCTCAAAGCAAATAACCTCTCTAGAGATTTCTATTGTGAGAACAATGCCATTTTTCCGAGATGCATTTCTAATTTTTATTTTTCTCGCCAAATAGGTTTCAAAAGAAACATTCGTGCTATTTTTCAGTATTCTTTAAAATGGAATAAATGTGAATATGTCGCATTGTGCTGACTATACTCGTGGTGGAATAGACGAAAACAAACATTCTCTATTCAAGGATAGACAATAGCGAAATTATGGTAAATAGAGATAATTAGAGAATAGAAGAGAATTTGCAGAGCTCCATGCAACCCGAGATTAAAGATCATCATATATTTTTAATTTTTCTTCAGAATAAAGAACTTTTGTGATCATGAATTTAATTGTGCGATAAATATTGTAATGTCTGAAATATAGCTTCCTGGGGAATTACCCAAACAAATTAGTTTCTAAAATCACTGAATATAATTTCCAAAACTATATTTTTAAGCAATACTGTTTTCGAAATAATAATTTTTTTTTGTAATAATATTCTGAAGCTCCAAATTTTCACGTTTCAAAAATAAAATACGGAAAGCTAAATTAAATTAATTTTTCTGTAAAGAGCTTTCAGAAAATACATTTACAAAATAAGTTTCTTTCTGCATGTGAGATTTTTTTCATTTAAGTTATTATTTATTATTAATATAATATTCGTCAATGTATTTGTCTATAAAAATAGTATTTGGGAATTATTTAATTGATTCTGCGAAAATATAGTTATTAATTTTTTTTAAATTTTGGATTGTTGGCTAATAACTTATTTTATTTAAAGTCTCAAAGAATTTGGGGCCGGCTTGCTGGCACAGAGGTAGCGCGTCTGCCTCGTGTTCAGGAGGTCCCGGGTTCGAGTCCTGGTTCGGGCATGGTTGTTATTCTGTGTGCTATCTGTGAGATGAGTGAATGTGCCCCCCTGTAAAAAGGGGTTGTGCAAGCGAATGTGATGAGTGTGTAGCAAAGAGTCGTACTCTTGGCCCTAGTTGGCGCTACTTGAAACAAGAGACGCTTCATTTGGCTTAAATCTGCTGCTGGGTCCAGCAGCGAGCTTGTCCATAGGCAAGTGCCATTAGAAACAACAACAACAAGAATTTGGGATTGTTAAATAATATTTTATTTAATATCGCGAGGAATTTGATTGTTTTCGAATATTTGATAAAAGTTTATTTGAAACAATTTTTTAAATGAACTAAAAAGCACAATTATTTTTTTTCCACTTTTAAATATGCAACCTATTATTTATCACTATAAAATAACATGAAAGCATGAGCTTAGTTATTTTCTCCAAAAACACTGCCTGTTGGGGAGAAAAACAAACAAACAAACAAAAAAGCAAAAATATTAAGGTCAATTTATTAACTGACAGTTTATTTCTATAATCAGGAAGCCAGTTATTTCTATCATCAATAACACTTATATTTAAAAAAAATTAAGGAACGGCACATCAGGGAGAAAAAACATTAGGGGAATAAAAATTTATTTTTCACAAAATGAAATACAAATTTAATTAAAATTGATTTTAAACTTCACTCTTATTAATGTAATCATTTTTACATTAATAATCATTTTATTACTTTTTATTCATTTTTAATACTTTAATTACTTTAATACAATCATTTAATTACTTTAATACAAAATCATAGATTATTTAAATATACTTTTAAGAATTCCGGTTCCATGTCTAGTTAGATCCATAGCAAAGAGAGATTTATAATTATTCCTAATGCATACTGAATGGATACCAGTGACATGACGATGAATGCAATTACTTAAGAGACAAAAGAAAAGATCTTGAAATCGCATGAATTATGACCCTATCTCTATTGCATTGGCATCTTATCGTCTCAAGAACTTTTGTTGCATGAAGGTCTAATTAGAAATTAGTCAAATGGAGGCAAACACACGAGAAATGATACATTTAGCGTTCTTGTGCTCATTAAAATGGTCCTTGCGTTTTATTTAAAACATGGTTTTCATATAAATAATGAACCAATGTTTATTACGAAATCTACTGTGACTTTAATTTTAATACGATCATGTTTAATAGAGGTTTTGAAGTACTGCAAAAACAGACATGTGATCTAATTTTGTATTAGACTGGATTTAAAAATTAAATATTATGCCATATTTATAAAACATTGAATAATAATGACATTGAATTTCATTGTATTTCTTATTACGATCATTCAGATATATTCCATTATTGCTCATTTATAAATCTGTTATTAAATAAAAGGAACTAAATAAAAGGAAAGAGAGAATTATTTTAATATAGATTTAATACTGTATTTATTTTTGTTTATTTTATTATTTTTCATAGTTATGCCTTCAGCATCGGTTTGTTAATTAACGAGAAATGATTATCGGAAGTAGATACGAATATTTAGAAAATTAGCACTCAAATATATAAATTTGAGTTTAATGAATGTATTAAAAAAATCTTTTCACTATGATCGTGTTTCTCAATTTGGCCGTTATTAAAAGATGCGGAAATTTTAAAAGCTGTTCCATTTTTTTTCTTTGCCTTCTTGCTTTAAAATAAATTTTAAAAAAAAACGTATTTAATCAATTTTTCTTATTAAATGAAATCAATTTTTTTAATTTTGACATTGCAAATTCCATTCACGAATATATTTAGAAATCATTATGCGGTTTTAACATTAATTCAGAAAAAAATAGTAATTACTGATTTAAATTTAGTTTGTTCTTAATTCTTATTAGCAGTTTCAATTTATATCCCTGTCTCAAATAAAATTTCTTGTGTTTTTAGCTATAATTTTTTTGGTTAATACTTTCAAAATTTCCATTAATCTTTAATACAATTCAATCACTATCATTTCTTATGTTTTACATTTCCAACATCGTTTTTCGTTGCTTAGATAATATTGTTTTACTAGCAGAGTAATATTCTGAAATAATATAAAGGATACTTGCTTTGCGAGAATTATCTCCATTTTCAAGTGCGGTTTTTCGTGTCGCCATCTAGTGGAAGAAGTCGGATTTATAAAGGAATAGTAGAATTGAAATTTTATTTTGAAATTAATTTAATAATACACGTCCTTAATTATGGAAATCTGATCTTAAATATTTTCTTATATATTTAGAAAAATTTGACATTGCTTTAATGATTATTATTATTTAGGTAAAAATTAAAGAACGAAATGTTTATAAGTATATTAAAGGTTCAGAATTTCTTCAATAAAGTATACTATTGAAATATTTTTTAAGAATAAAATAGATATACATTTATATATCTATTTAAGTTCATATTTAAAATTATTTCATATCTCGAATTATTATATTTCTTTCGTTTGATTTCCAGAAACTTTAAATGAATAAAATATTTTAACGGATTAAAAGTCTTCGCCTGCAATTTAACTCTTATTTTAATTTAGAAAAATAATTACATTCTAATTCTCTATTTATAAATATAAGGGAAGTATGTGTTATATGATACATTTTATATATATAATTAATCTTTAATCTGATTGCTATATAATTCATTTAAAAAAAATTAAAGAATTTAGAATTAAATTTTTTAAAGTTGGTTTGATTGAAAAGAGAAGGTTTTCTTTCAACAGTAATAATTAGAATAGAAGTAAGAATTGTATGTGAAGAAAATGATTAAATAGTTAGAATGTAAATGTGCTGCTATGTTATATTTAAAATTTGTTTAAGATTTTAATTGACAAGGCGAATTATTTTCCTTGAATTTCTAGTAGTTTTTGTCACCTCCATTAATTAGCTAGGCTTAACATAGAGTTGCGTAGCTATAAAAAGACTTCAATGAAATAGTCTGTTAAGTTCGTTGAATGGTTTTACATTTAACCATTTCCATTTAACAATAAGATCGATTTTTGCATATATTATATAGAGATTTAGTAGGATTTTTAAAATATTATATAGAGATTTAGTAGTTTAATATTGGAATGAAGAGATAAAATTTTAACTGTGGAATCTTGCCTCTTTCAGAGGATTTATTAGCTCGAAACCATTACACATATCTACACGATCAAACACAACATATACACAACGTATCAAATTTCATCTAGCTATTCGTTCTAATCATCGAGTTCATATTCACAAAATGATCTTTTGAAATTCGAAGAATGTTAAGTTACGAATATAATTTAAACTGTTATAGTTGAAATTTTTGGCAACTTCAGTCTATTTTTCTATATTTTGTCGCATTTCAGCCATTTAAAATATGAAGAATACGAAGTAAAATTAGTGCGCTTGAATTTGAAATTTTTACAAATCTACTATTTCAGATTTCCATGAGTCCAGAAAATAAAACAGAATGATTTAATGAATTCAATAATTCTGAATAAAAATACCTTCAATAAATGAAATTTGATATGAGAACAATAGACTATATTTCTAATTCAATTATTTCCATGAATCCCGATCCCTGATTCATGGGAATCATTCCATTGATTCCCATGAATCAGGAAAATGGTGTCAAATGATATTTGGATATTTTTAAAGGCTACGAAAGAGAACTTTCATGCCCAAATTTCTAAAATTCTTTTCTCTTAACGTTTGCTTAATGTCTTAGTTCTTCTTTTAAAATGTCGATCAAGATAAGCAATTTTCATGTTGGAAAATGGAGCCCAGCCCCTTTCGATAGGGGGGAGGGTAAAACACTAGAATCGAATTTTATATTTAGAAAATATTCATGCTGTTAATTTAGGCTTACAATACCTTTAGAAGGTTATTTGATGTTGGATATGTTTCGGGAAATGTAATAAATGATTAGGTTCCATTATTAGTGATTATTTTTAACAATTTTTATCTAAATTTATAAATAATCACCAATTTATCGTATGTACATAGAGTTCTGTATTTTATATACTAAAGCGTATTTGATAAATATTTAATAATTTATCACATTTACCAAATTTAGAGGTAATTATGAATATACACAAGCAATTACACTCAATTCTTCGATTAACAGCCTTTACTGTAATAAATATATATATAATATATCCAATCGGCACATGTCACCAGTAATCCACGCTATCTCATCCAAAATTTTAACACCGATTGGACTCACCTATTGGACGTAATCCCATTTTGGTTTAGAAAGCCGAACATTAACTTAAGGCTGCGGTACCCAATCAAATAAATGCAAATACAGTGAGAAAAGAAATAAATATTTACCTCTATTACGAAATATATATAAAAATATCTACATCGCCGTATTTTAAAAATATTTGCAATTTTTAAAATTACAATACGCGCAAATTCTTTATATTAAAGTTAATATATTAAAATAACACTTCGATAAAAGAATCTATGTCATGACAATGTCCTATTGAAACTAAATATTTCTCGAAACTTTCATCGTATTTTTTTTTAATGCTAAAAGCTTGAACTGAGCTGCTACATTTAATCAACGCAGATAAGAATCTTAATACGGCTTTCCGACATTTTTTATTGTAGTATTTTTTTTTTCTTCTCATTGATCTCGGGATGCATAATAAGGCCTCGTTATATTTCCCTTCGTGTTCTTGTTGACACAATTAATCACCAAAATTGCGCACTCAACTTTCGGATAAATTATGCCCCGCTGTTAAGGTTTGCTTTTAATTTGAGAACAGAGGAAAGTGACTCTTTTGAAAGTAAATATTTCGGATACGATTTCTTTTGTGCGATGCTATGGATAAAGTTAAGGATAATGGGACGAATTAGGAATACAAATATTACCTGAAATGGCATTCCTATTTAAACATGGGCATTTGAAATAAAGTACAATAAACTATTGACCATTTTATTGAATTAAAAATATTTTTTGTAATTTATTTAAGGAATGTTTTAGTTTGCTTCAAACTTTTTCAAAACTCAAATTCTGAATTTTAACTTTTTAACTTTAATCTTATATTTTCATTATTGAAGCATTTATAAATGAACAGTGCCATAAGTTTTAATAATTTCTGATAGAATAAGTTCGATAAATGATATTATTCCGTTTTAATTTAATCCCTTAATTTTTAAATTTTTTTATTCTCTAATTAAAAAATGCAAAATTAATTCTAATTTATTCTTCACTTATCATGAAATGCTGTTTTACGTTTACTGTTAAGAATCCATGAAATAATTCATAAATTAATTGATTATGCGAAATTTTTGTGTTGTATTATAGCGATATAATTTAATAAATTCAATTCTTTGAAAGTGATAATTATGTGCCCGTATGATGAAAACTTCACGTCAGATACTGTTATAACTCTCATTTGCATGTATGCGTCTAACTGTATCATAAATACAATTAACAGCTGTTTTTATTAATACAAATTCCAAAAATGTATGTGGGGGGGTATTTATTATATACGATAGTCTATTTCCCTATAAATATTTTGATAGAGAATCCTCTTTAACCTTTCCTAAATATGATAAAAAGGATTTATTTACATTTCTTTATTGTGTTAAAGAGGTAAATTTTTATCCTTTGCTCTGATTAGACATTATAAAACTCATCTTGTGACTTGAGTGGTTATTTATTCTTTGATTCCTTTTTTTCCCTTCAATTTTTCGTATAGGATTTATACAGAAAAAAAATTATTGTTAAAAATTTTAATTAGAGATTTTGATAAATTTTCTCATTTAAAAACTTCCCTTAGTCTTAAAAAAGTGCACTTTGTCTATCTCTGTTTTTGAGCCCGCAAATCAAAACCATTTTTTAAATAAATGGACGAAATCAGGGAATACAGAACTTAATGCTAAATTGGTAAAATTTTATCAAATTTTGAAAAAAACTCCATCCAGAGAAATCTACTTTTTTAGTTTTACTTGTATACGTGAATGCAATAATTATAAAACTTAAAGAATTTGATAAACAAAATTTGGTACATGTACGTACTTACATTTTTCGGGCATATTTAGCTTAATATCTTAAATGTAGAAACATATAATTTTTTTCAATCAAATCTGTGTGAGAGTTGATCATCCGTCTGTTTGTACTTTTGTAAATATAAACGCTTATTGCGCATTTATAAAGTTTAGTTTTAGTTTAGTTGCAATAAAGCAACACTTCGACTATTTTGGGACGAACCTCGTCATTTTGAACTGCAGTCAGATGACGAAGATAATACCTGAATAGGCATCCCCTCTCTGCACTATATCAGTGGGTGGAAGTTCCTCCCTAACATATTTAACGTACAGCAGACCCCCATACACGACGGTTCTTCGGTGGAATCGGGTTTCGAACTTGAAACTCTACGATTCATGAACCTGGATCTTACCACCGAGCCGCTGTTGCTCCCGTTTAAAATTTAAGTGAAGTAATAACTTAAGATAAATAAAATGTGGTTCACAGCTGTATTAGCATCTAAATTCTAATTAATAAAATCAAATTTGTAAAAGAGTTGGCCGTTTGTTTGCTTGCACATGCATATAGTTAAGATACCTAAAAAAAACTCTTTACACTTGGGAAAGTAACTGGATGCCTGATTCATCTAAATCAAGGCTTTTTTTTTAAATTTTAATATGTAATGATACTTTAAAATCTAAATTAAACACTAATTATTTTCCAAAGTTATCTTGATTTAGCCCATAGTGTCTTCATTCTAAATTCTCTTGTTTTCTGATGTCATTCCACTTTTACTAGTTAATTAACTCCACAAAAGCTTTGTAAAATTGCTGAATTGGCTAAAATCCTACATGTTTCTACACTCCGAGTGAAAGGATAAAACATTCTCCATCCAAGTACTTTCATTGAAAAGATTTCTATGATTTCCTAACTTGTGATTGACATATGATAGAAATCCCTATATTCACAGGGATAAAAGTTTCACCAGCCTTTTTTCCTTTTTCGTTGTGTCGCTCTATGTTGTACTTATCGCTTCAGCTTGCACATAATGTTAGGTTTAGTGATGAAATAATGCGAAGTTAAAAACTCGGTCTCATCTATATTTTCAATACTGACTTCTGCTTTCAAATATATAATATAAAATTTACCATATAACGTCGCGGATTATTTTTTCGGGGAAATTCATCTTCATTCCATTTTATAGGCATTTTCGAAATCAAAATTTAAAAAGAAAAAAAATCGTCAAAAGCATACAACATTTTGAATGAACAGTGAGTAACACTATTCGTGTACAAAGGGTTAATCATACGAAATTTTATACGTTATATTATGGAAAAAAATCTTAGTTCTTTGCCAAACTTGACTTTCAATCGATTCGGAAAGGTGGCATTAAAATCCCATAATGGATTTTTTTGTACTTGTGTATTAATCACATATCAATGATTAATTCTCAAAGATTAAAACATAGTCAGTAGAAATGTGAAAAGGTTGGTTATTAAATTTTATTATGGTGATGTGCTAAAGTTTTGAAATCTCGTTAACTTTTGTAACCAAAAAAATTTCAAGCAATCGCTTAAGATGTCAGTATATATTTTAGTGTTCATAATTTTTTTATTATGTAGAAAAATTGGAACTGAATTTTAATAAAAAGTCAAGTAAAAGTGAAAAACTGATAAAAGAACATTTCAATTTTTGTTCCTATACTTTAATTAACCGATCTCATTAACAACCTTTCACTCTGCGACGAAAATAGCTAATTATAAAAATAAGCGTAAATCTATTTTTAATCGCCTTATTGTCGTCATTTCAAACTTTAGATCAATTCGGGAGATAACGCCCGCAATTACACGTGCATTCTCGGGAACTTTTAGAAGAAACGACCCTCTCTTCAGATTTCTGTCGAGATAAAATGAACAAAATAATCAAAGGAGGCGCGATAAACAGATCGGTGCCGTTCATCAAAAGGAGAAGAGGTGAAAACAAACTTTTCCTTCGCTAAGAGGCTGGAAGTATAAACAGTTTACGACCGAAATAAGCTTCCCCTTACATTGACAAAAAAATATTTTAAAATATGAGATATTCATTGGATTTTTTAATTCCTTCTTTTTTTGTATACGAAATAGAAAAAATGCTCAATCTTATTGGATCGAAAAGTTCATATTTCAATTCCTACTTATTAGTTCACACTCTCCCTATATATATCTTGTTCAAGTTTCTTATCGTTAATAAAATACTTATTATTCATCCACTCAAATTCAAATTCATTTTTTTAAACTTGTAGTGGATGACACTTGATGTTAATACAGTTTTTACTGAAATATTATTTCAATAAAAATAAAATTCAGCAAGTTTGTAATATTTTTTATTTGATCAGTTTGATTTCGAACTAACAGATGGCGCCAGGAAAATTCTACTGAATTCTTTTTTTAAAAATCATACTATTATTTCACACTATCCCTATATATATAATACAATATAGATAAAAAAATGTATCGTTAATGAAATGCTTTTTATTCATCCGATCTTCAAATACATTTTTTGAACTTGTAGCGGATGGCACTTGATGTTAATACAGTTTTTTTTAAATATTAATTCGTTCATTAAATTTAATTAATTTTTAATTCTGTAAATAATTTTAGCAACTTATAATGAAATTTGAGTCAACAGGTAGTAGCTTAGTTGGTAAAATGCAAGCATTTTCAGTATTTTTCACGTGAAGGTGAAGAATGCGAGTTCAATTCTTGTGAAAAACAATTTTGTAATAACTTATTTACATAAATTGTAATTATTTAATAAAAAGTAACTAAAATAAAAAATTTCTTTGTTGACCTAATTAAGAAATGACTTTAATTTTTTTTAAAAATATGTCACTTGTTTAACTATCAGTTGCTTTTGAAAATTAAATTACTACATTAGTTTTTAATTACTTTTTTTATCAACTTAATAAAATAGAGAAATCGTTAAGCAAAAAGGAAATCTATCTTTGAAAAGCTAAATTTTGCAGTAATATAATATTTGTTCAATAATGTATTCTGAAGCTTTGGCGAAAAATTATGAAATCATGTAAACCCTTTTTCGTACATTTTAGGAAACTTGAAAATTTTCAGATAACGCATTTGATTTTTCTAGCTTCTTAAGAATAGTGCCTAATTTTGTCTGATTCAACAAGTGGGATTTTTTAATGTTCACTTAGTTATTAGATTTTATTTAAATAGAATATTTATAAATGAACAAAAGTAAAGTTGCTTCAGTTAATAATTTTAAAACTTATTTTGAATAAATTGAAATTAAAAAATTATCTCGTTATTCAAACTGACATAGTTGAATTTTTATATTTAAATTCAGAAATCTATAATTGCGTTTAAAAAAATCTAAGGAGGAAAGAATCATTTCAGAGAATTCGAAGGCTATTAATGGCGAACAATTAATTGAAGAATATACTTTTAAAATGAATCCTTAAATTTTTATCTGAACCGATTTTTTTTTCATGTTTGTAAGAAATCGATTATCTTTAATAAATTTGTTTCTTCTGTCTTCATCTTACTTGTTTCTTTCTCTTGGACGTTCACGACAATTACATTATTTTTATAATTCCTAAAATTGATTATCATATGAATTATTATTAGTTAAATTCCCTACACGTGGCGCCACCTGGTCGGGAATTTCAAAAAAAAAAGTTTTTGACCCCAGAATATTTAAAATTAACTATAAACTGTAGAGTGAAAAGTAGAAACTGATTAAAATAAAAAAAAAATATTATATTAATAAAGTTTGTTTGGAAAAAGCATTATTGACAGATTAGTTAATAATTACAAATTGAATTTGGAATATGACATTATACGCAACCAATCTTAGTAGGCAGTTTAAACTTTTCTTGTATATTAACTAGTAAAGATACTATTTTTCACTACCCACATAAAAATATAAATGCTGTGTCAACTTTGAGTTCTCGTATTTTTATTTTCGAGTCTTGCATATGAACGTTTCATGCTTCGTAGAACGGCAAAAAGCAGCAGGAATGCATTTTGGAAGCTTTTTTCTACTTATTGATACAAAAAAATTTGAATAGAACTATAATTTTAGTTATAAGAATATGCGCCAAATCTCATTTATCTAAATCATTTCGTTTTTGACTTAATGACATTATTATGCTTTCCGATATATATAATACATGATGTTCAACCTTTATATCGATTTGATTCAAAAAATGATACGTTTGCATACTTTAGATAATGAAACTGTTTACAAAATTTCTTCTATCTAGTCCTTCAAGTTTAGTAGTTTCGTGTTGACTTGCAATGTATTGTAAAACAAATTCACTGGGGGTCAAATTTGTGAAACTTGAATTGTTGCCTACACATTTTGTATAAGGATTAATACTAAATTTTATGTGTTTACTTAATACGTTTATTAATTACCGTTTATAGAGAGAAATAGATGTGATTCAAGAATGTGTATTTCAAATTCATAGAGAATTGAAATTCGAAATTAGTCGAATTGTTT
Source organism: Argiope argentata (assembly GCA_026289955.1). Lineage (NCBI taxonomy): Eukaryota > Metazoa > Arthropoda > Arachnida > Araneae > Araneidae > Argiope > Argiope argentata. The sequence continues at coordinate 1,676,619 of JAOUZG010028144.1, forward strand.
CGAAACTAGATAACAGAATCGAATTGAGATTTATAACTTTTTTTTTTTTGGTATATTTTCTCTACCAGATTTCTCTCGGTAGAAATTAAAACGAAAATACTTCCAGTCTGATTTCTCCCAAATTAATTTTTCTACTCCACAGTTCGTGGTCACCCAAAGAGATGGCGTTAGAGTCGCACCATTGGCACCGATGCCAAAAACAAGTAGCTAAAAATAAGCGAAAAAGCAAACAGATGGCCACAGTGATTGTGGTTGAGGCAGTGGCATAAGAACTAGTATCTGTGGAAGGATGACAACGGCTATTGAGAGAGCATCGGTCGATTTGAAGTGGAGGAGGAATTTAAAAATAGGGATACTAGTACTTTATAGGTTTATTTTTAAATAAACAATGAAATAGAAAATAAATTTATGCATTAAATATTCCAATTATTAACTGAATAACTGTCGGCCCACCCTTTTAATTTTCTAAAATATTGTATTGTATTTACGGAAATTTAATAATGGAAGTATTTCGGAATAGTCATATAATATGCTCGACATTTTGGCTGTTTATTTAATGAGAATGAGTAATTTGGTTGAAATTAGAGTAAAAAATGATATTAGTTGTACATGAATTCATAGAAAAGGATAAAATGACGGCTGGCGTTTGTGGAAATGTGCCGGCTATTAGCCTATGAACGAGTAAGTTCTACTTTTGATAAACTATTCTAATCTTTCTCTTTGAATTTTATGTTCCTATATTATCATTATTCGTTTTAAACTCTATAGTGACTTTTTCTTTCATATCAAAAGAGTGATACATTGTCTTATTACCCAAGGCAAAAATTTGAGATGTACATAAAAATAGATGTCTTACTGGCAATGACAAAAAACGGTTATTATTAATGATATGTTACGTTCAATGTGAATAATCGTATATCTATACATTAAAAATACATTTCTCATTTTACAGTATTTATTTTTCGTTTATTATAGTGTTTCTCTAAGTAAACAATCCCGGCTTTAAAACATGCTAAATAGATTTTTGTAAAAAGAAAAGATAAAATAATAAAAATAAAAGATTTAGAGAAATCCCTCCATTTTTTTTTATGTACATGTATAGACATCCGTTCTATGGTAATTTTGAATAAATTAATTAGAAAAGGACTTGATAGAAATGAACAGGTTTAACTTTTTTAAAATTTACCATCTAAAGAATCATAATATTTATATTATATTTTGATTATAGTCCCCAAAGTTATGGTTAATATAGACTTTGAAAACAAATTCCAGTAGTGTAATAAATTATTTAAAATATTTATTTCCATTTTTAAATTTTCATTAATTAACTATTCATTTGTGTAAAAATTTTCTTCTTCATTTTGGGACTTATTAATTTTACCATAAGTACTCTTATCAATCACTCTGCTATTACAGACTTTATTGAAATTCGAAAAATCTATCTATTTCATAAGCAATATATCATCATATTTAAAGTTTTTTCATTCGATTTTAATGCCTTTTTGTACCAATTAATGTGAATAAAATATTTCAAATCTGATGAATAATTTTAAAAATTATCTTTCCGGTTTTCGTCTTTAGTCTGTGCTCTGTACACGCCTTACTTTCATAGTACAAACAACTGAACTAATGATATTAATGAATTAATTTATGCTTTAAATTACATTAAGTATAATCATAATATACATATATTCATGCATATCAATTTATGATCTTGTTGATATTTATATAAGTAATTAGTTAATTTCAATTCAAACAAAGACGTGGAACTTTATTTTTGAACAAATTTAAATTTGAAATCAATATCCAAAAGTATCAAACCACTCATTTTTTAAGCTCCACCTTTTCATTCTTTTTACTGAAAATGATGAAAACTTGTCTAAGCCAGATTGCTGAAAATGAGGGGGGGGGGAACTATTTTAAAATTTTGTTGGTATAATGGTTTATTGCATTCATGTTATTTCTCTTATATAAATGTGCAATAAACATGTGAAAATAAACTACCTGTCTGGAATAAATTACTTAATAACAAATCGCGCATTAGGTAAATAGAGAATTTTATCGAATTGTCCTTCAATGGAATTAAATATTCAGAAAAAATTCTAGAAACTTTAATATTAATGAAAAATTAATACTATAATCGTACACTGATGCATGGTACAGAAAGACACCCTTGTAAGCATTGTAAAAATATTAACTTCATTCGAAAATTTTTTTTTTTTTTGATAATACTAATATTTAATATCTATATCAAATCTGGTTTGTTTAGAGTTTAGCGGAGTTTCCTTAATCTGAGTATGCTAAAAATAAATGTTTCGATATATATATGTATATATAATATTAAAACATTCATTTTGAACGTACCCGCATTAATATAATTTTTACATAAAACGGGTTAAAAAATATTTATGAAAAAAAAGTATCATGAAAACAAGTGTTTGAAAAATCGGAAAGAATATAGCTTTAAAAAATATCTTATTTTTTAGCTAAGAATTTTATTAAATAATCTGTTCAAAATTTTGCAGATAATTTTAAGAAATTTCATTTTAAAAATTTAAAATATTTTTTGTATAATTTTTAATAATAGATTTCATTGTTGAACTAAAATTCAAACCGTTGTCAAATACTTAATTGCGTGATTTTTCTTCATTTTTTTCAAAATTAAATTAGAATTCTGTTTAATATTTAAGTAAGGTACAAAAGAAATATACAAAAAGTGAAGTTACAATATCATAAAAGTTAGATCATCTTAAAAATTACTTTTTAAACAGTCCTTGATATCTTAGAATTTGTCTCTAGATGACTCGTATGTACAATATACGAGTCAACTAAATAGAGACAAATTTGTCTGCCAAAATCTGATGTTTATAGATATTTTAATGGGGAAAATTAAGTTTTGTAAGATAATTTTAAGATTATTTGTAATCAAACAAAATTATTTAAAAATATTAATCAGAGTACTTTTTAAAGTTTTTACTAGCTGCAGCCGAAAGCATTCGATTTCAAATGCATTTTAATTTCGCAAACTCATTCTGACTGCACATTTTCTTTAAAAGGTTACATTTTTGCTAAGTATCAGAAGAGGAAAAACACTTTTAATTTGTTTTAATCAAAAGAAAGTCTTTTTTAACGAATTCTAAAAGTGCTATTTTGTTATGCCACATTTGATTATCAGAATAACAATGAGTTTTGTTTAAAGGTATTAATAATTGCTAAAAATTTAATTAAAATTATAATGGAGAAAGTGCTATGCGTTTTAAAAAAAATTTTCATACTGATTTCATATTTAGTTAATATCTCAAAAGATAATTCACGAACAGTTCTCCGATGGAAATAAACATATACAATATTGAATGTATTTTAATAAGGAAGTAAAGAACAATAATACATTCGTTATATATCCAATTACCTCACAGTGATTAAAAATAGACATTTGAAAATTTCACATCATTGCTAATTTTGCAATTAAAATTTTATTTTAAGTACAAAAAAAATTCATTTAACTATTGGTTTTTCTGAAAGTCATTCTTCATGGAATGAATATTAAATTATTAATTTTTTATTAAATCACATTTTTTCTGGAAATTTATACATGAAAAAAGGTAAAATCAGTGTATTTTTTATAAGTATTTGGAATATGCTGTTTTCCCTTTTCTTTCAACAAAAAATAAAGTAATTCTATGAATCAAGAACGTTTCGCACGTGTTTATAAATAAGCCATTTTTGAGTTTATTCTAAAATCATCGTTCTCGCACACGCCTGTTTCGAAGCTATTTTTAGATCTGACCGTGAAAGAATTCTATTTTAGTTTTCTCTCAAAAAATTTCGATAAAATTTTTTGTGCTAAATGAAAAATTTGGTATTCTTGTATTGAAGTTGTTATTCTTTAATTGAAAGGCACTGAACTCATTTGTAACTCTCGTTTACATGCAAATTCATATACATATTTTCGCCATTCAAGAAAACTGGTGTCGGTTGTGGCGCCATCTACCGAATTTTTCACCAAACAAAAATACTCAAAAATATATCGGGTTTTCTTTCTTATCTATTAAATTCAGTCATAGCAACGAATTAAAATAACTAAGAAATAATATATATATTTATATATTGATGTAAATAGCTAAATTTAATTTAGTTAAAATTGCATTCAGATTTAGATCGATTCGAATTCGTTCTGAAATTTATATTTCCGAATATGATCGTATGGTTAATTCTAATATAAAAGACATTCTATTATTTTCAAATATTTTATTGCAATAGATCTTTTCTATTATTTTTTTTATTATTTTTATCGTGAATTAAATGATTTTTAATTTCTAGTTAAATTTAAAAAAAACTGACAATGTCGTTTTAAAATAATGTGCGAAAAATTTCATTAATTATCTTAAGACTTTATTTAAATCAATCGAGTTGTCTAATTGAAAGATGAAAAATAAAAATAGACCATGACTAACTTGTAAAGGCACGTTTAGAATATAGGGGTTGACATTTCGTTTGCTTCGAAATATTATTCACCCACCCCCCTTTTTTTAAAAAAATTTTGTAGATGAACAATTTTGGGGTTGTCAAATTATTCGATACGAAAAATTACTTCCCAGTTACACACATGCACATCACGAATCACAAAAATCTATTATAATAATATCTGTCTCTCTCTCATTCTGGATTGATGCGTTATTCATAGAGATGAAATTTGGTATGTGGGTTTTACATCAAATTTATGAATGTCTCACAAGTTTTAAATGTAATTCATTTGTATCAAGATTGTCCATCTGAGTGCAAGTGAACTAGATAATTACAAAACCCCAAGTATTAAATGTGATTTTGGGTTCTGATTTAAAATTTTAAATGAAAATCTGCAGCAAATTTTTAACTGAATTCTTCAATTTGATCCTCTGTTAGTCTGTATTTTCTCAAACATTGAAGCTCTGTAGCTGAAAAATACAATGACTTAAGTATATAAAATTGAGTATGCGATCGTGTTAACCCATTAAAAGGCCATTTACTTAATCATAATGTATTAAAATATTTTTAGAATTAAGATTAGATTAAAAAAAGTGATTAATTTAGTTTATTAGATAAATTTAATTTTATTAATTGGGTTAACTAATAATTTGACAGATCAAGACACCATTATACTTGAGATAAGAAACCAAACATCTAAGTTATGTCATTTGAAAAAAATATCAACTTGTCCTAACCTGCATGACTTAAAAAAATATTGATTAATTTGGTGGGAAGCATACTTCCCATAACTCCAGAAAGGGTTAATTAAAATGGTAGTTTTGTGCAAAATTTTCATTTCAATCGATCAGAAAGACAACGATTAGATGTTACCCACTGTACTACAGAAGATCAGAACGCTCATATGCGATATATTAAAACTAAGAAAGGAAAATGTGGAAGTTGACATTTTTCAAGTCTCGTATATGTCCATAATTTTTATGCGGAGAGGGAGAATTTCGTGTGAAATCCGTTCTCAAAAATTGGCTGCCTTCCGCGACCAAAACGGGAATAATAACTGGGCATCTGTTGTCATAAATAGATAAGTAATCTGTTCATTACAATGACTTTAACAAAAGAAACTTTGTATATATATTTTTTCTTAGTCCTTAGAATCAATGTCATTGATTGTCATTGATCTAAGCTACATGTAATAAGTTCTACGGATGATGTAAATGTTGGGCGAGATCTTCGATAGTTCACCTTTTTAAAGGAGTAGAAAAGGGAGTAGACATTTAAATTCCTTATAATTATTTCTATTAATTCAAATAAGGCAAATTAGCGCTTTGTCTTAAGTAGCCTTTATACTAAAAACTTGTCGTTAACCACAATAGTTTAGAAACTAAAGATTCAGAATTGATTTACAGGCCACTTATTTCTAATTCTTTGTTACTTAGACTGGTTGCATCTCATTAAAATTTTTTCTTCTGTTGCATTCATTTACACTTCCTTTCACTTCTGTTGCATTCATTTACACTTCCTTTCACTTCTGTTGCATTCATTTACACTTCCTTTCACTTCTGTTGGATTTTCTTATTTCCTTTTTACCTTTTTTCATAGCTCTACTCTATACGAAGCGTGAACGATAGAAGTTTAGGAGGATTGATGCAATTTTCTTTTCCTTGTGTTTCAGCGCAAATGAAAAACTAGCTTCGTTATTCGATCTTCCCGACAGGGATATTTTTTATGAAAAGCAGATTATATCATATCGTATCATTTTCCTGAAAAGTTAGAATTCATGGTAATTTTAGAAAAAATTCATACATGGTGAATTTTATTTCCTATACATACTTTGAAGAGTGGTATCAATTGTATAAAGTCAAAGATAATTTCTACCATTGTCATCGATAATTTCATTTTTAATTGATGAGAATTCATATCTTGAATTATTTCCTCTAATCTTGTTTTTGATTTATGCAATTTAAAATTAAAAATAATATCCCGCCAATCTTTGCGATACTTTTCCAACCATTTTCCACAGGGCTAGACGATAGTTATTCTTTTTTTTTTAAAAAAAACTAAATAATACTTTTAAATCTATATTTTTCAATTGCTACAATTTTTTAATAAATATTATAAAAATAATAATATTTACTAAAAATATTGCATTTTTTTAAAAAAATTAATAAAATAAGTAAATAAATATAAAAATATAAGTTATATATATCTTTAACATTTTATATATATATATAATATAAAAAGTTTATTTTAAAATATTTAGAATAAGTCGTCTAGCATTAGGGTAACTGCAGTGGAAAGATGACAAATAAGCCTCCTAAGATTGAGCCGACAAATGAAAGGTTTGAATCAAACACAACTTATAAAGAGGAAAAGAGAAACGAAACACATTATGAAATATTTTCTGCTATGATGAACAACTTGTTAGTACATAGACGATCGTTACAGCACCCCCATCAGAAACAACGCATTTATAACATGTCTAACATCTTATATTTACATATTAGCTACGATTATCGGGTGGACTAAACGTCAGATACGAAAAACCGATTTAATAGCTATATGTGTAATGTCAAGTGAAGTAATTTACCCAAACTAATGAAGCATGATGGCAGGTTCAAAGTATTTTACATCATTTTAGAATAAAATTCGAGAGACAGAATAATTTGGAATTTAAAATTATGAAATAACCTGAATTTTCCTCACAAGTCTTATAAGCATGCATTGTTTCCACAAATTTCTGGTTCTTTTTCTAACTGTTAAATTTTCTTTTAAAATTTATTGTTTGAAAATGCTCTATAATATTCTATTTTAACCTTCTTGTTTTAACATTAGATCGTAAAATCAAATTTTTAGAGTTTAACTATTTTTAATTATTGTTATATTTCTAGTTAGTTAACGTTATCCGAGTTAGTTTAATACAAATTACATTAGCCATATTATATTTATTCTAATTTGGCTAAATATTATAATACAATCCAAACCATGAACATATCTTAATACTCTAATAAATGTTTTAGAGTATTATTTTTATTTTAAAAAAAGGTTAATATTCTACCAAATGTGTTGGATTTTATGCTTAAACACGTTATACAACATGAAAACTTAATCTTCGAATTTCAACTTAGAGTTACTGGATAAAATAAGAATATTTAATAAAAGCATATTTAAAAAACATTTTTATCAGTAGGTTAAAATGTAAATATTCTTTTTTTTAACAAATCATTTTTTGTCTTATAATCCGTTGTCATAAACATTAAATTTTTGTGCGATATTTTCCCCTGAAATTTTGAAACTAGTTGCTGTCCTTTTATGGAACTGTAACCTAATTAATTCTAGCAAGCATTAATCTGACAGCATTAAAATATTTAAACATTTAGAGTAAGCAGGTGGAAGAAACTTCCTGAGAAAGTGATTGAAAACATATTAAAAGCTTGGACTAATGAAGTTAAAAGTATTTTCGTTCTATAAATATCTTTCTTTGCTATGTTTCAATCCAAAACAATGATTTATTGTTTAAAAGTTATAAGTCTACGCACATTTAATATAATTTAATGGAATTCCATTTTTGGTGCAAATGAATAGCAATTCATGCGTTTTTAACCGCTATAGATTGTCTAATGTGCATGTAACACATTTCTGAGTAATTCTACTTATAAACTATTTTTTTCGTCCATTCCTGCAGCTTCTTTAAAGGTAGAAAAGTAAAAGCATTTACTTCAAAGAATTTCTAATATCATTTCCCTTCCTGGCACTGTAAATGTTCTAATGTGGAAGAAATTTTAATGATGGTTTATTAACGACAAAACTGAAGGACCCTGAATATTCGAGAATCTTTACGATACCTCCATTAAAACTCGGACTCCAAAGTCAGTTCTTGGCTTTTCGCTGCCCTAATACGGGAGTTCTAACAGTGAAAGCACAAACACTTGTGAGTAGTTGAATAATCTTGGACTTTTCATCTCTAGCGAGTACTTTTTTGGGAGCTTTGTGTTGTCGTGATTGCTTAATAACGGAACAATGCCATTTTATTGATATCTGTAAATGTTGTGTACGCTTCGCCTTTGTTTTGCTGCTCGTGGCTCATGATTTTGTAAGTAATAAATTGCCGTTATCCTTTAACTGAGTCGGCGTCTTCTGTACATCCAATTACCCCGCCACCCCTAAACGAAATTGCATAGATAAAAACAGATGTTTAGTCCGTCTGTTATCTTTATCACAGTTCATCCATATTAATGGCCAGTTCTCCAAACTGGCATCCTCCTTAACTGAATTTGTCGGACTTTCCACTCTGCACTCACCGGACGGATTTTGTCAATAGTTAGTTTAGGATCTCGAAATGACATCTAAATGCTGGATTTACACTGAAACTACTGCTGATTGCGCCAGCAAAACATATCACTTCATTGAGATCATATTTCCTTATGGGCGACTTTGATATCTGTGGGTTTCCCCCTTCCTATCTTTTCGTTTATTCTTACTCTTGTGTCAAAATAGACTGCAAAAATTCTCACTCTGATAGGAACTTCTGTTTTGGCGTCTCGTCCTCAACATCGTCTAACAATAGTTTTTCATCAAAAAAATAAAAATTCTAGCTAAATGACGCTTGTTAAATATTTAAATAAGAAGCAAATTATTTTTATCGCTTTATATTTTTACATTATAATTGTGTGCATAATAATTCTAAGTAGAGAAATTATTTTAAATATTGTTATGGACGTCTATTTTTAATCTTTTGATCTTAGTCAAATGTTTACAAACAATGATGCCGTTAATAAAATTCAGAATTTTGTAAGACCAAATAAATGCTGTAATGCTGTATAAAATGGACATCAAATAACTCTTAGTTTAGATACGGAAAAACATTTATCTCCATTTACTTAAAAAATTGTGTTAGTAAATTTCCAAAAACTTTTTCTAGATATCTTTATAAATTTGATGGAGGATTTCATTTGTTGAGATTGAATCAAACCGATGGTTTAAAATTTTCTATTAGTTTAAGGTGTTCAAAGTTCCGTTTAAAATCTTCTGCAAATGAATAGCCATTGCATAAATTAAACTAAAATATTTAAAAATTACGAATTTTATTTCCCTGAGTACTTTTTTCTAAGTTTTATATCGGAACGTTTGGCATTTTTTAACGATAATTTTCAGAACAGAAAATATTTTTCGAAGATATTTGGTTCCCTTTTGGTTGTCTTTTGAAGCAAACACCCGCTTACTTTTTTTGCTGCTTAAATATTTCTATAGTAAAAATATTTCTATGGGGTCATGCAACATTTGTTATGCCATTTTTCTTGCATGTGGTTATATGAAAGTCCATCATTTGTATGTGTCCCCGTTTTTTGGTCTTTAACCTACCGGAATTCTAATATACTCTTTTCGCTATACAAATGGTAGAACTCGCTTGGTAATCAGTTATACCTATTTTTGAACATAGTTAATAATAGAGGTATTCATTAATTTTCTTATTATTACAATTTTAAACAATTTATAAATCGTTTGAAGAGTCTCGCAGTAGGAAACCCCATCTACTGCGTGAAGACAGCTATTCTGACTATGTGTTCTCTTTAGTGTGAATTATGTAGTTAGTCTTTTATTATTGCTTGTTTGATGTATCTTAAATTAATTAATACATTAAGAATTGAATTTGTAGGCCTAAAATACCATGTGTTTAGAAGACTTTAATGTCCCAAATATAATATACGCAAAACAAAGTAAAGCAACTCCAAAAGAAAAAAATCTCTTTACATCAAGCGTGACCCAAAATGTTTCAGTTTCAATCTCAAGTTGTGTAAGTTTAATTTGCTTAAAATAATGACTGGCATTTGGGTTGTTATAAAATATGCTGGAAAAATTAAAAAAAAAATTTTTATTGGTCAAATTACTGGCATGGAAGGGGACGATTATGTAGTAAAATATGTAATACTTTATATGTAAATAAATCAGCAATTGGTGACCATTATTCTTTTCCTGATAAAGATACTGACTTTGTTGAGAGAGACCAAACCATTGAAATTCTAAAGGAACCAAACTTAAATGACCATGGTCATTACATCTTTTTCAGTATAAATTGTAATTAAATCACGTTTCCTAAGTATATAACATTTTTTTGTAGAAAAATAATAAATTTTAAACTTTACTTTGTATTATTATTACTTTTTCAATTAATATCCATTTTACCCCACTTCTGGGGTAAAATGAGTATAAAAAAAAGAAGTATGATAACTGTGCAATGAAAAAAAGATATGTTATAACAATAAAGGTAATAAACACATTGCGTTAATAAACAAAAAAAAATTGTTTTTTTTAGTGCTAAATGTGAAAACAGTGCTCTCACTCCCCTACCTTAACTTACACTTTTTGTAAAATGGGAAGAATTGGATGAATAAAAGCTAATTGATTAACATAGTACTGGCAATGCCAAATGGAAAGATTCAAGTGGTAGTAATTCACATTACAGTTGACCAGGGAGATGGAATTTCTGGGGTTTCCACCATTTCCCACGTATTTAAGGTGGGAAAGGAGGAAAATAAATCTAAATATTTTTCATTTTATATAGGAATTTAAAATATGCACCTTACATTGCCTTTCTTGCATTGCATATTCTAATCTTCATTAAATACTTTGAGAGGAATGTTAGGTTAAATAAATATCTTAACATAATTCGTATTTCTTTAAATTTTTATTTAATATTTAAACAGTATAAAAAAATTAGTAAATTTCTACTTAGGTCAACAAAGAATTTTTTATTTTAGTTACTTTTTATAAATAATTACAATTAATATAAATAATTTATCAAAAAATTGATTTTTGCCAGAATTGAACCTGCATTCTTCATCTTCACGTGAAAAATACCGAAATCTTCGCATTTAATGATTCGGCTACTAAATGCTAATTTCAATTTTCCTTTAAAATTTTTAAAACTATCTAAAGTATTGAAAATTCTTTTAATTTATGTAATGAATAAATATTTGAAAAATCTGCATTAACATCGAGTGTCATCCACTGCAAGTTTTTTAAAAAATGTATTTTAACTTGAGTGGATGAATAAAAAGTATTTTATTAACGAGTGAAAATTTGAACAAAACATATAAATATATAAGGAAGAGTATGAACTAATAGTAAATATTGAAAAAAAATCAACGCAGTAATAGTTTATTTAAACACTTTTTCCAGTTAAAAATATTTTTACTTTTATCGATTTATTAATAGTGGGTTTTCTTATCGCTTATAACCCTTGTAAAATACCCATTTATGAAATGTAATATTTGGAAGAGATTTTATTTGATGCATACTTTTAATTTAAAATTTGTTTCACAAGGTCATCATGTAAATATAGAACATGCTACTGAAATTCAGAAAATCTTTACAATGTTAATTTTTTTTAATTAAAAAGGTTCTTTTCTAGATTGAAAAAAAAAAGGTTCTTAACAAAATTTAACTTAAAGCAATTAATCAATTAATGCAAGCGATCATTTATGCATTTGATACAAATTGCACATCAATCAGATTTGAATAATTTTATTTTAAGTCGATTTTTTTAGATGAATTATATTTCATTACTCATATTTATTACATTTCATTCTGCAGCATTTTTTTTAAATAGAGGAGCATCATTCGTTCATCGATACAGAACCGCTGCCCCAAAATCTATCCAGCTATCTCCTAACTATCGATAAATATCCGGACATTCGAACTCTGACCCAGAAGAATTCTTTTATCATAAATCACCCACTTCGGAATAACCCTCTTCAAACAATATTTTTTTATCTCGTTCAAAGGAAAGATTCCGAAGAAAAATAAAATCTTCTATGAAGAAAATAAATTTCTCCAAATCCAAATCGATGTAAAAGCTTTCCCAGACCGCGTGGTTGCCTCGATGTATAAGCAGCTGAATGCAGCCCTTGCTCATCATGCGGCACGGCCAGCTAATGGCGAAGGTCGGCTCTCTGCTATGAAATGTCGCTGCCGATTGGTCCGCCTTCGCGATGACGTCAGTGCTGGGAGAGGACTTTGGGATACAAGGAAATAACAGAGATGAATAATAAGGAGCTTATTAACTTTTATTCCCGCTTTTCTATTCGACTGTGTGAGAGTTTTTACGGGCTGCACAGCGCTGGGATCTTGCGGTTCACGATGAAGATGCTGCACAGTTATTTCATTTTTAATGGACGAAATACAAAACAAATGATCGTTCGTATCGGAATTCTAAAATGATTCTTATTTTGTTGGAACGGCCGAAATTTTATTTCTGCTACGATAAGAATATCTCTTAAAAACTATTTTTAAAAAGAAAAAATAAAGAATTGTTACTTATTTCGTTCTAATGATTTTATAATAAAGGTTAAACCCCACCATCATAATTGTAAATAATTCATTCTTATATCAATAAAAATATTCTTTCACTTTGGATAGAGGATCATAGCGTTTATTAATTTTCTAAGGATATAAATAGTGTATTTTGCAATTCCTTCTACTAACTTTAAGAACAATTATTGAAAGAACAATTGCTTACATTTACTTTAATAAATGATAAATAATTGCCATGTAATGTAACTTTGTACAGTACAGCGTTAGTTTATTGATTTTTTTAGAGAATTTCATTAGAATTTAAATTTAATCAGAATTATTTGAAATCGATTGCTTAACATCAATCGTGTTATTATTAAGAACTATTAGAGTAGGTTAAGCTATTAGAGTAAGTGGAATATAAATTGCGTTGTGGATTTTGTTTTTGTTTGCAATTCATTTAGTTTATTTCATTTAAGCTATTTATTAGCTTTCTCTACATTTTTGGGATAAATATGATTAGGCTAAAAACTAGAAAGGCTTATAATGTAAAACACAAACAAAAATGTAAAAGAAAAGGTAAATTAAAGTGGCCAACTTATTGTTTGTCAGAAGATAAAATCATTCTGGGTTTTCATGCTGCTTGTGATTTGTTCGTTTTTTTCCTCGTTTTTATTTCTAAGTGTTTATTATGTCAGAATATGTTGTTTTAGGGATGTGGCTCTTAGCTTCAACAAAAAATCCGTAGGCGAAAAATAAAAATTTTATTATCTATACGAGCATCTTAAAAAATCAGCTTTTAGTAACGTGTTGCTATTACATTTACAAAAGCTCCGATTAAAAAAACGCTAATGACTGTAAGACATAAAAACTGGAAAAATGTCATTTTGTGCACGTGATTATAAGAAATGAAATAAACAGGAAATGTGATATTTATTTTAAACAATCAATGCGAGACAAAGTTTTTTTGGATCGTTTGCAATACTAAAGTGACTCATTCGATGAAACCATTAAAATTAATAAAAATACAATTTAACTTGCACGAGCACATGGTGCTTGGCTGTTCAAGAAATTATGTTCTGACATGATTCGTTGAAATATTCATTGCATATTTAATTTTAATCTTTATCTTTAGTACCTTTTCTAACATTTATTTTCGGGTTTTAGTTAGGTTTCCTCTTTTGATCGTATATTTTTTTCTGTGGAATATATATGTATTATCAAGAATTCAATTCATTCGTTTTATAAAAAATATTTTCTAGTTTCTTGAATTCAAAGTTATAATTACCAGTTGCACAGTTTTGACTTTCTTAATGTTCACAGATTCTAATTTTCGTTATTTAATTTATTCTTTTGATCAAAACCAAATGTGGAAATCATGCCTCCAGAAATAATTGCTTGTTGTGCTAAATTTTGGAGAAATTCCTATTTAAAAGTATATGAGCTGTTAATGCATTCTCGGATTGCTTTCTGCTTTGCTTTAGTGGAAGCTTTCGTCTCTGGTTATGTATATAAAAATTATATTGTGACTCAGAATAAAGAAAAAGTAGTCGACATTTAAAACCTTTAATTCCTGCTCTTTTATAAAAATTTTTATTCTTATTCCCTTATATATTGCCGCAAATTTGTAAAACTTCTTTTCTGTCATTTAATCGTAGAGAGATGTACATGTATTCTTAATAAATTCTCAATGAATGATTCAATGCCCCTCAGCCTTGGCGTGTAATTTGAAAAAACAGGTTAATGAAAGTTCTGTGATATGCAAGAAATAGGGCCTTATCTCTTTTGAGGATTGAGAAATGTAGATTCTAAAAAATTTCACTTGATATTACTAGCTGTCGAAAAATTTATAGAGATACGATTCAATCGATTCTTTTTTTTTTTACTTTCTTTTTTTTTAGAGTTGATTGCAGAACGATATATCTAGTTTTTGTGTATTTATCCTCGCTGTCTGTCCACTTTATATATTATGGGTATCTTGATTCCATTATTGTTACCCTGCGTTCCATATTTTTTAATATAACATTGTTTCTTATTATCTAATGAGTAGGATTTCTGCACTCTACACAATTATGGATTGCATTTTGGGATTTACATAAGAATTTATTAAATATTCTTTGATTTAAAATACATTTTTGAATAGATCCGCGTGAAATTAATTTGGATTTGATCGATTTACCGATAATTTATTTTGATCGAGTGATTAATCCCTGCCTCACCGTATGACCACATGACTGTAATATATGAAAGTATACTTCGTAAAATGTTTTCTTAAATATCTTTCTTTCTTTTTCGGCGCTTAATTTTTTAATTTCTCCCATTAGCACATCGTGATGCTACAGAGCATAACACTTATTGATTGCTAAGGCCACGAGGCTTAGTGGCGATTTCGTCGTCCTGATTACAAAATCGTGAATTCGAGAAAGTATATGCTGTATTTTCATTCGAACGTTTTGGACGTAATATCTGTCAGGGACCAAACGTCTTTTTTTCCTATTAGGGCATTGTACAATTATTGTCATATCCTTCTTGTTAAGGCTCAAAATTTGAAGACCTCTAAATAACAAATTTGAAATAGGGCATTAATTTGACTAAACAAAATTTAAATGATTTTTCTACCAATTTTCAATTAATATAAATATTAGTGAAAAATAATAGCCTGCATCGCATAAGACCTGTCGATGATCATTGGCTTAAACTCTTTCGTTTCTGTTCACATATCGCTTCTTAAATAACCGCTTTTGAAAATTGCGAATGATATTCTATGAGGAGACCTTTTGTCATTTCGGAATGGAATAGCATTCCAATGAAGTAAAAACTAAGCTTGTCAACATTCTTCCTGCCATTTCACAGCAGTTTTCGGCAGAAGTAATTCAAGGAGTGAAACTTCGTTTTCTATTATATCGCAACTACTTCACTGTCCATTAATTAAGAACGTCGATATAACATCGATAAATTTATCATCCACCAATAAAATTAATTCTCCTGTACGACACATTTTAGAATTTAGTCTGCATATAGAAAGGAATATATAATGAACCAGTTAAGTAGAACAATGTACACTAAATGATGCATATAATTATGTTTAGAATGCAAATACGGCATATATAACTATGTTTAGAATGCA
>JAOUZG010028144.1:1692933-1717169 GCA_026289955.1 Argiope argentata
TGTTTAGAATGTGAATACGGCATATATGGTAACTATGTTTAGAATGTGAATACGGCATATATGGTAACTATGTTCAGAATGTGAATACGGCACATATAACTATTTTTATCAAGTAAATACGACTTTTAGACCAAAGATAGTTGATGTCGTCGGCTCGTTTAATGTTCATTAGACTTGGAAAAATCTAAAGGAAGAATAACTGAAATAGTAAATAGAAAATCTCAATCAACTTTGTACTTTAATGAATGTACATTTTCCCATATCAGTATAATAGTCTATTGTTCAAGGTAATGCGACTGAACACATTTACAGCTATCCGCATCTTTATCGAAAACAATATCTGCAGTTCTTAATTTGTTTACCTTCTTTTATCTTAGAAAATTCGTCCGCACACATTTAATGAATTTTTCCCCGAAAATTGAATGGGGAGCCTCTGAATCGTGAAGCAGGTGCCATAAATTAAAATTTCATTGTGCTTCCCCGAATTCTTCTCTACTATCTCCAAATTCGCGGAAACAGGGATGAGGGAATTTATCATGAAAACACGCGCATTTCCTTGAATTTTGATCGATAAAGAAGTTCACTCTAAACGCGCACCCCTCACACCTTTATGTGCAAGATATGAAGGGTTGTCATTTTTTCCCCTACTCCTTGGAGTATTTTCAGTATTAAGAATAAATGCTTCGAAACAAAACCGTTTCCACATTCCCGGAACTGATAATTTAAAACAGTTACACAATCGAGAACCAAGCATCATTTTATTGATTTAAAGTTCTCTGTTTTTAAATGGAACGCAATTCGACGGCAAAAATTGAAGAACGTCTAACCTGTGAACATAGTGAGCAATTTACAATTCTTTAATTTTGAAAAAAGAAACAGTAATTTTTTTTTTATTATTAATGCATGTAAAAATTCTGCGTCTTGGTTCCCGACTATTGAATCTGTGGCATGTAAAGGTCAAGATACGAATCCGAGACGCTAGTTTTTGTAGCCGAGTAACAAACCCATAATACAATACAATAGTATAGTTTGTAGCCGAGTAACATAACCACAATACAAAAGTATACTATTGTATTATGGTATTTTACTCGGCTACAAACACTAGCGTCGCGGCTTCATACCTCAACCTTCACATGCTACATTGGTGACCTTGACAACACAACCTCGTGAACTGTCGTGGCGCTATCTACCTGCAACAAAAACTGTCAAACTCACTTGACACATCAACTCACACATTTTCTGGCCATAACGCTTGCTCCTGCACCTGCACAAAACTGCACAGGTGGGGAAATATTGTGGTGCTAGCTTCATAAGCCAGATAACATCTACGATACTCAAGTATACTTTTGTATAGTGGTTATGTTACTCGGCTAAAAACACTAGCATCGTGTGTTCATACAGTGATCTCCACTTTATTACAAGTCTAATGATGGTTGTTGAAACATTTATAGAAGGAAGTATTTTTTTTTTTTTACTTTCTTCTTTCCATTTACAAAGTATGATGAGAAAGTATTATATTCCTCAAGAAATTGGGACTTGACAGTTTGAAGAACCTCCACCTTTTAGAGCCACCTCAGTTCGAAAAAAAAACGTTTTTGGAATCGTCTGTTTGTCAATGAATACGATAACTCAAAAACTGTTTGAGCAGGATGGTTGAAATTTGATACAAGATCTTCAGACTATATTTGTAGATTTCTATTCAATTTTGAAGGAAATTCTCTCGACGGATATCTTTTTGTTAGGCTATCCAATGCTTATGTGTTTTGTAGATATCATACAAGTGGCCTTGATATCCACAAAACATGTAAATGGAAAAATTACTATATAGTTTTTGTATCTAAAGCAAAAGTCCTCATGAAATTTTGAACAAATATCCTCAAAGGGCCGACTGCCTGTCACTGTACATTTGCTTACATGTAAATATAGTAACTCTAAAACGCAATGACTTAAATAAAGAAATTTGATATATAATTCTGATTCTAAAATCTTAGATCTTATAAAATCTTGGTTTTAATTGGCGAAAAACAGAGAGAATCTAAAATGCGAAGTCAATTTTCTTATCTTATTTTATTTATTTTCTTATCTTCTTTACTATTCTTATTTCTTATTCTTTATATTATTTTTCTTATATTTCTTATTTTCTTTATTATCTTATAGTACGAAACATAAAATGGTCATTAAGATAATTCGAAAACAAGATTCTGTGCGCTGGCAGTGATATTTTTCGTGTGTGTAAGGGGTGAGGGATGAATTTATGTAAGCCTTCTATTTAAAAGTGTACAAGCTTATCTGAAAGATTCTGGTTTTTCACTTGTTTAGAATTATATTAATATCTTTATGCTCAGGCTAACTAGAAAACAAAATGAACTATCGATATGAAAATTGGTATTTCGCTTCTCTTTTCAAGAAATTTGGAGATGTCTAACGAATTTTGGACAAAATAAGGCAGTAAAAAAGTATTTCTGTCTATAGTAGAACTGAATCTTCAGTTGCAAACCCAAGTAGCACACATGTATTGTAAAACATTGTATGATATTAAACATGCGTTTTAACGTATTTGAAATCATTGTTAAATGTTTCCTAAATATGTGATAATGAGAACTATTTAAACAAACTTAATATTAACTGTCATTTTTTTAAAAAAAATTAAAGACGGAAAAAAAAATACGTGGAAGTGAAGAATTGCTTTTACTCAATATTGACTGGTGCCGCTGCTTCTGTCTATAGCATAAAGTCAAATGCCATTAAAGTTGGTGATCGGCATGAATTATTCAGAGGCGTTGGCTTTGCGTGTACGGAATAACTTTGATGGAGGAAATGTTTTTTTTTCCTCCTAGTAAAAGAAGAGGGAAAAAAAATAAAATTTTGTGGGAAAAATAAAGCAACCGAACATCCTGTGGTAGAAAATTTTGGGATGCAGTATTTATGGGACTAGTATAAGAGGTGGAAGTTGAAGTGCTGGCTTCGGTTATTTTTGCCGAACTCGAAATCTAACAACGCGATTGTCTGGCGATTTTCTTCTTAAATTTGTTTCCCAAAAACATGTTGCGATTTAAATAGCGATTTATTAACATGCAGACCATCCTCTCTGAACCCTTATTTTACTGTCAAACCACCTGAGCTGTCATCCTGTTCCATGTATATCATCCCTCAACCCTTATATATAAACTTCTACACCCCTTTAATGTATTATTCTACATGCGAATAATAATATTAATAGAATAAAAAGACATTTTTACTTCCTCGAATGCGAATTATGCAGAGAAAAAGAAAACTGTAAAAAATAAACTTTGGGTTTTGATGAATTTTCAAGATTCAGACCTCCTTGAATTGAAAAAATAATGATTTACATCCGAAGGGTTTGACACTCTTCTCCTTTTAATATAATTTTTATTTCTTTAGGAAGACCAAAAATGCTGGTAGGGTTCTTTATCTGGACTCAACTAAAGGCTAAATGATCCCTTTAGAGGAGAGAATCCTCAATCTGGCAGTCTGTAGCCTCTTCTCAATGTGAGGGTGTAATACATTTCATGACCCAGTGGACTGGAAAGGCCAATTGTCAAGTGTGGGAACCATGAAACGTTTGTCTGTTATAATGACTTTATTCCACCCGATCAAATAAAAGAGTAGCGTTTAGAGACAAATTATTTATTTACAGCCTTATGTACATAAAAGCAACCCGTTTTCATAAGTTAATACGATCGGTAATATTTACATCACAGTTGACAGTGATATATAAATGTAAAAACAACCTCGCAAGAAAAGTTAACAGGCTGTTAGCGCATCAGGCTACTACAAGGGTAGCTCAAGTTATCCTCCTATTTTCATTGTATGATTCTTGACTCAGAAAACCGAATCACACGAAGCTTCTTTCACTTCCTTCAAAACGACGAATCTCCGAATATTGAAGAGCCATTCTTCCAAAGATGTCGCATTTTATTTTCTGTCAAAACTGTCTCATTTTCACGTTGGTGCACTTGAGCTGCCTGTTACCCAATATTTGTTCAGAATAAAACATCAATGGTCGCCAGTTGACCATGGGAAGGTTCGTTAATGATCCACTCTAGTAGCTGACATTCCACAATGAATAAAATAAGGATTCGCATCAAAGGGTTCGACACTCTTCCCTTTTTAAGATAAGATTTAATTCCTTGGAAAGACGAAAAACGCTCGTGGGGCTCTTGATCTGGCAGCCTGTAGGAACTTCACAGTGGGAGGGTATAACATATTTGATGATCCAGCTGACTGGAAATGTCAATTATCAAGTGTGAGATCCATGGAACGTTTCAGCGGTCAAACAGGTGTCTCAAGGTAAGGAAGCTGGATCTTAACGCTGAGAAGATTCAAAAATACTTTAATTTAGAAGAATGAAATGGGACATGTAATCTATGCACTATAGTTTGATTGTAGATTTTTTTAAATCAAATCTTCAAAAAATCTATTCCTAGGAAGACTGTCTGTCCGATTATAAATTACCATCTTCGCTTCGAAATGAAGAAAATTAGATGAATAAAATTTGATTCAGAAATTTAATATTGGAACTGTAGATGTATATTAAATTTGGAACCAAATCCTTCGTGGTTTGGCCCTTTGTTGGTCAAAACCATACCAATCCAGTAACTTATATAAATGAAATTTAGCGAGTGATCTTGGTATTTAAACTGGGCTACTGTGCCTGGTGGTAAGATCTCGCCTTCGGAATCGGATGTTTTTAGGTTCGAGACTAGATTCTCCCTAAGAATCGTCGTGTAAGGAGTTCTGATGCACGTTAAATCCGTCAGGGTTAAACGTCCTCCAGCAAGAGTGGTGTGGAGAGGGGGTTGTTAGCTCAGGTGCCGTCCTCTTCATCTAGTAGCGGCTCAAAGGGACGATGTCCGTTCCAAAATAGTCGTTGTGTAGCTTTAAAACTGGACGTTAGTACTACTAAAGTAACTGAACTTGCGATTTCGACTATTGTCTTGAATTAAATTCTGGTTTGAATAAGCTTGCAGATGGCATACAAAACACATACACAAGATTTTGTATACTATTGCCAACTAGGAATTAATTATTCAACATTGACATTTTTTTTACTGATTCCATTATTTTAAGGTTTTTTTCGTAAATATTGTTTCCAAATGCCGCGGAATGCGATTGCTTCCTTTCCAAAAGTTCACAATTTTTAACGTTATGATTAAAGGGGGGAGAGCACACGTTCGGGAGAAAATATGCAAAAATGCTTTTTGGAGAGAGCATCCGATATCTCGGATATGATTGTCCCTTATTTTACTATATTTTTCTTTAATTAATATCTTACGGACATAGGTTCAGTGCTGTAAAAAATTGAAAAAGAAATCATAATTTGTGGAGTGCTTTAGAAGTAAATGTAAAGTAACGTTAGAAGTAAACAATAAAAACCCTGAATTCTATGAAATAAAAATTTCAGAACTATTGAATAAAGATTAATCATTGAAAACGATTCCAAACAAATAATGATTGATTTTAAAAAAATGAAATCCTAAATAGAAACTAGGAAAAAAATGACAGAAAATAATATTCCAACTAGAACGATAAAGAAAAACATATTGAATCAACATAAGTATAAAATAAATAAATTGCAAACCTCAGCTTATTCACCTTTGTTACAATCTATCGTAAAATAATGGAAATAAAACCTGAAGTTTACGATTTCATAACTAATTTTTAATCATGCTTAATTTTATTCCCCACGTTAATAAATCAATCATTTTAAATTTACATTAAAACGCTTTTCTAATCCGTTTGATGCTAAAAAGGAAACTAGGATTGTGTATGTGATTGATATGCAGATAAGAGAGACGGGGATATTTTTAAACACTTCCAGAGTTACAGATTTTGCTTGCTTATTCTATTGTAAATTTTCATCCTTAAAAGTGCGATGGATTTTTGAACACACCGCAGAAACCTCTCTTTATATTTGATACCAGCAATGGAATCAGTAGAAGAGGCTCCCGGAAAATTTTCCGCTTACTCCTTAATGAAAAGTTATGTCCCTTCTCAGCATAAAATAAGTTTTGAGCATGATCGTGAAAGCCATGAGTCCTCAGATTTCTTATGTGATTAAAACCAAAGTTTGGTGCAGAACTTCAATTTTAAGTAACGAGGTCAAATTATTATCAAATTCACCAAAGTGAAGGTCATTGACTCGGCATCGATTAAATAGCCTTTACTGCATTGGTTTTATTGTATGCAATTTCTTGCGTAGCTATTCTTATTTTAACCCTTGCTTCTAATTAATTAAAATTTGCGTGCATTTATTAATAAATTTTGGTGTCGTTTTTCACACTTTCCCTCAATCCCATTTATCACGTAGTCTTGAAGAATACAGAGTTCAAAGCAAATTGGGTGGTTTAATTTAGTAATGCAATTAATATTTTATTTTCACTCATAATCTTTCGTAGATAACGAATGATATTCAGAAAAATAATAAATCAAATTTCCCTCTTTCAAAACCCGATGTCTTTTTTGCCGACGACTTTTTTTATCTCCTCATTATGTCCATTTTACAAATTCAGTGGCATGCAGTTAATTTATACCACTCGGCAACTGAGTTCTCACCCTTTTAACGATTAGTCATTTTTATCCATAGAGAACAAATGGAACGTGACCAGTAGTCGGTCCAATGCACCTCTCCCCATTCCCCTCTCCGAATTAGGAAACGTTTTCATACACCCTCTCTGTCACGTGACATATGAAATGTTTTCATTTTGACACTGTACTCACATTTATGATCGGCGATTAACGGATCCGACATGCCAAACCGAGCTTGTCGCCGATGTATCTATGCTGACCATTCCACTGATTTCGAACGCGATTTTATTTCTTCGTGATTACCTGATGGCCCTCAACTGATATTTTTCAGATAGTGGCCGAATTTTTTAGTTACAGGCAGTCATCGCATGACCACAGAACTCAGCCTTATAAACAAGAACCGTGAATTGATTAATGGACACATTTAATGATTTTTTTCCATAAACAAGCCGTTTATTTAAACCCATGGCTGGTCAAAACTACTGTAAAATTTATTTAAAAAATACTTTAATGCCCTTTCGTTGTATTTAGCTATCAAGGAAAAAATCATATCATCGAAAGTTTAAAAAAAGGGAATATATTAAGTACTGTTCAGTTGAGTTTAGTTTTAAAATTGAACGTAGCTTCATCTGGTTATTGGTTCATTAAGTAAAGACTATTCAATGTAATGCTTTACTTTAGGTTATTTTTTTTATGAATATGTGTGTATATACTTTCTTTTATTTATTTTGATTTTTACCCGCACACCAGTTAACATTTGAACATAATTGTAGGACTGAGTGGGGACGATGCCCATTCAAACTCTTTTAGATCAGTGTCTAGGGTACTTATTAATGGAGAAAAGAAACAAGGCTTACCGAAAAACAATTTAGATTTAAAAAAATTAACAGGACATTAACACATGAAACGTTAATTACATTATAGGTAGAGCTTAAAGTATTTAGATGGCACCAAAGTGCGAAGCCTAACAAGACATCTCTTAAAACACCTTCTAAAGTACACAATATATCTGCACATAGCTAACTGCCGCTGTAGCGCAAGATTGTTAAACACTCATCGTTACAGGAGACAAAAGAACTCTCTCTCTCGGGAGAGAGAGCCAACGTGAATGCCATCAGTTCACTTTTTCTAAAAACTATGGTCATGTGACCCAGTATTTTGGATTAGTAGAACCCATGGTGCCATATATTATATTAAAATACAATACAATTAAATTGAAATCGGGGTGCTTTCAGTAAGTATAACAGTGGAATGGTAATGTCCACAAATTAAATTTCTACATCGTTATATTTAATCAGCTATTTATAAAGGATGTAGCTAAGAGATATTGACATAATTTTGTTTATATTCCATTTGAAAACAAGTGGCTTTAGGAATATTTAGAGCTGTTAAGAACCTAATGAATCCTATTGAAAAGTCTTAACAAATACCACAGTTTTTTGTAAATTATCGATCTTACATTTTTCTTACTACTTTACAAAATATTAGATATAAATAAATTGCAGAGGTTGTTATATATGGTATAATTAATTTGTTTATTTGGCATTTAAAATGATAATCCAAAAATTCACTTAATAAGTATCTAATGAATTACGTTTCATATTAACAAGTAGAATAGTTTTTTTAATAAATTATAATTCTTCTATATTTGATATCAAATATTTTTTTAATTGCCGAACTTGTTATAAATGGTGAAATCATTCAGATTTTATTTGACATGTAAATTGACATTTCTTTAATTCACTTGAAAAGATCGTAGGGAATCACACGGGATCTTAACAAGTATCGTAGTTTTTTGCAAATGATGGTTTTTCCTTTTTTACTATTTTATTTATTAGATATCTAATATTTAAATTGGAGGACTCGTAATATATTGTGGAATTATTAAGATTCATTTACTTGGCATCTAAATTTACAATTTTTGAAACTTATTTTGCATGGACAGCAGATTTCATTAGTTCAGAGGTCCTAGACAAGTTACCTAATTTGCATAGTTGTGCTATGTGCAATTATGCTATCATAGGATTGAATTCAAAACGGAATGAAATATCACCCTGCACTTTGACATTAGCAAAACTGCAAAACAGATTAAAGGGGTGGGATGTGCACGCCGACGACCGTTTATAACAGCTTCCACTTGCATATTACCAAGTCGATATCATAAGAAGGGCAAATATCATTTTTACCCCTTAAATGTATAACATGTACACTGCGCAACTGTACACCTACTCTATCTTTAAAAAAAAAAACTCGTCCAACGATAGAATAATTGAGCCACCGTTACCACAATAAACCCTTCCATCTTACTAAAAAAAATCTCCACCCCACTCTGAAAAAGCTGACGATCATCTAATGAACCTCGGAACGTCCGTTCGGGACTTTGTTCGATGCAGAAGACCCCGGCAGGACTGCACATCTCTGCAGTGCAGCTCCCCGGCTAAGTGCCAGGAAAACCCCCCTTCGCTTCTCCTTGTTGTACACTTGCCAAATCTATGTACGGTCGCGTCCACAAACTCAAACGATTTTTTTTCCTCCCTCCTTCTTCACCATCAGGAGAAAAGATGCTCCTTTATCTCCTTCCCATTCCTTCGGCTCCTTGATCGAGGAGGGGGGGGAGGACCGTGAGGGGTGCTCACTGTGTGTGACTCCGCGCCTGCATGTGTGGGTTTTTGATCGCATTCGATCAGCTCGATATAATTTCATTGTTTTTGAAAGCGATAGGAGGTTCTTTTTTTAAAGCTGAGAAAGGGAGAGATTTGGGGGCTGAGAGTTAAAAAGACGGTTTGGTCAGTTGAGGTTGTTGTTACTTTCCGTGACTCTTGCCAAGAGAGAGCTTTTGCTATTGTATCAGTGAGGTCATCGGATCTTTTTTCGCTTGCTTTTGTCTTTTGGGGTATTCTTTTAATGCCGAATATCCTTTTAGCCAACTGAAAATCGTGAAGTAAGTTACCCACACTTAGTCACGTGACTTTTGGATCAGGAGTCACGTGACATGTTGCTTCATAGAAAATCTCAATTGAAAAGTAAATTGTATCTTGCTTTTCTTAACACAGTACTTTTACTTTAATTTTTGATTTATCTTAGTGCGTCACAAATTTTTATTGGGATGAAAATAGTAACATCAAAAATTCATATTTAATGGCATTTCTCGAGTACAGTTTGTTAAATCTGAATTATATGGAATTTGGTAAGGAAATTTTATTAGATATTCTACTTGTAGATAAAAATTGACGCGAATGATATAAAGCTTTAAAGTACTTACTGTAATAAAATTGATACTTTTGACAAAATGAAATTTATGAATGTTATAATTTTTATTAGGTTTATAAGATATTTTTTTATATGTTTATCTTTTGAAATTTTCTTTTAACACGAAACCTTTTTTTACCGAAGAAAAATTGTTAAATCGCCCACATTTTATTCACATGACCAATGAATAATCGTCCCCATTTTAATCGAGTGACCAATAACTAATTCCACACATTTCAATTATGTGACTTATGATTAATTTCAACATTATAATCACTTAACTTGTGACTAATAGCAAGCCTTTTAGTCACGTGACTTAAAGGTTAAAAATGTGGTTCACAAAAAAAAAAAAACAACTGTCCCGTCATGCTTTATTTCTATCTTCAAATGAAACAAAGTTATTCGAGTGTAAAGGCTGTTGATTATACTGTTAATAAGGTCTGTACTGGTTCCAAAGTACTTAATTATTTTTGTGTGTGAGTGTTTTTTTTTTCACTTAGCAACATCAGCATTTAAAGCTAAAGTTTGGGTTGGTATAATTATTTATATATTATAGATTAGAATCTTAAGGGACTAGCTACAAACAAGCGAGAAATTTCCCTCCTCAATTTTTTAGCAGTAAACTATCATAATATGGAGCGTTTGGGGTTCAGTTGTACAATGAAATCTGCCTTTCCGGTTATGGGGTTTCTTCTTTGTGGCGTCTGAGTACTTTATTTAATATAGAGCATCAACGTTGAAGACAAAATTGAATGTCATATTTTTTCTATGAGAATCGATGCGTTTTAGAGATATCGAATAAGATTAGAGATATCGGTTAAAAATTACGAGGTTTATCCCAAAATAACCCTAGCGTTGGTTTGAAATGAGTCGTTAATATAACTAAACGAAAATTACAATTTACGGATCAACGAAAGAAAAAAATCTGAATGTAATAAACCGAAAGTAAATGCATTGACTAATAATGGTCTCTCATTTTTTTCTATCCATTGTAAACTGAGGTGATCAAAAATACACTTTTGGTTAAGTACATGTTTAATATTTTCTAGTATGTGAATTAAAGGGAAATTAATAAATTCTTCAAAAAAATTGAAACGATTATTTTGACGAATCTCCACATTTGACACCTTTCTGAGTTTTCAAAAAACATAGTTTGGAAAATGGTCTGTTTTTCCGTATGAATAATTTTGCATATTCTAGACAACAATTGAATCAATGCAACACATCTGCAAATTAAAGATATTTTGTTAGGCAACAATGAAAAAAATCTGTGATGCATCAATTTCGTATTGCATCATCGTTACAAATAAAACCAATGGAAATGGTCCCAACGAAATTACCTAAAATTTCCAATTAAGGGGATTTTACCTGCTAGAAGATGCTGCTATTTGAACAAAGCTGTGAATTCTAAGAGTGCTCAGATTTTTATTTTCAAAATTTTGTACAGAATTAAAATTTTAGTGGTAAAATCAGATACCGAATTTCATTTATCAAAATTCCAGCTCAGTATCGTCCTCGTCATCTGACCGCATGCTCAAAATTACGAAGTCCATCCCAAAATAGCTCTAGTGTTGCTTTACAACGGTACTTTATTATAACTAAACCAAACTTCATTACTTTTCCTGCTCATCCCGACCGTGTAAGATCTATACTTATGGGCTGCTTAACTTTTTCGTTTAAGGAATTTATGATATTAAGTGAAAGTATTATGTGCTTTAACTTTCTTTATTCTGCAACCCTCATTTAAAATAGGCACCAAATCAAAAAGGGGTGTATTAACATAGTATCCTCTTTTAACAATAACTTTCAAATCCGAATCGGGTCTAGTTAGTAAAGAAAAGAATATGACAGAAGTCATGACCTGGTTTCCAGTGACACAAGGTTTAGAGGTCAAAAGGTCAAGGCTCAGAGATTCAAGACCCTTTTACATCAAATTGTAGGGTCCAAGTGAAGATTAACTCTGGGATCGTATTCTAAACTTCCTAATGCTATGTTGTATTGAAATCTGAAGATAGGAATAAAATCGGAAATCCCATCCTCATAATATCGTTAAAAACAAAAATATGAAAATATCGCAGAATCAATTTTTAAATTTTGATCAATCTAATAAAAATCCTATAAAAAATAAGTAAATTCTTGGAAACTTATTAATCATAACTCGGCTATTGTTTTCCTCTTTTAATAACAGCTTAATCTGTATTTTTTGGCTATATAAGGGTTTAAGATAAATTAAAGTACGAGAGTTTTGATTGGTTGGTTGATTTTAGTTTTTTTTCCACCAGGGCTTTTCTTGGCCATACTGTTCCATCCATACAGTATGGCCAAGAAAAGCCCTGGTGGAAACCCATCCATACGGTAAAAAGTAGAGAATTGCTAATGCTTCAAACTTCGTATAAAATTAAATATGATTTTATATAAACTAATATGAAATAGCTAAAAAACGAAATATATATTTGTTTTAAATAAAAAAGGAAATTGTTTAAGTTAAATAAATAGTAAAATGCGTGTAGCTAATAAAAATGTAAAAATGTTTGGATGATAATTCTTTCCCCACCTTTTGGAGTCTTACATTTGATGGATGCAAAAAAATAGTGTCGAGGGGAGTCAAAAGCTGGGAATTCGATCAAAATGTGAGGAACTATCAATGAGGTGCATGGGTACCCTTCCTTCGAAGAGTGCGTACAAAACCGAATATGCCCAATACGTAAGGCGATATCATATAATGTCAACCACACGCACAGTCAAACTGACCACGAAGAGTCTTGAAAGTACTAATGTGGGACACTGAAGGGTTTTCAACCGTCTATCCCAAGGAATTTTTATAAATTATACTTATTGGTAAGCAAAATGTGTTTAATTTTAAAGAGACCTAAAATAAATATTCGTTAAAATTTCAGGTCCAAAAATTGTAAAGATTACAATGTTTCGTACTATAATTCATGTACGAGAAAATAAAATTTAATCGACACATTACTTTCCCATTTACGAAATTCAAAGGGAGAACATGATTTGATATTAAAAAAATTAAATCCGAGATGTAGATGTCTGTTTAGGATTCAGACTTGATTGAGTCGGAAACTCCATTTTTTAAAATTATGTTTGTCTGTGAACGCGATAGCCCAAAACTGCCTTTATTTATAAGGAATACATTCATAGATTTCTATCAAATTGAGCCGTAGGGTTTCAAGTTCAATACCCGATTCCACCGAAGAAGCATCGTGTAAGGGGTTCTGTTGCACGTTAAATTTGTCATGGCCAAACGTCCTCCCTTTGCTGTGGAGTGGAGTAGATTGGTGTGGAGAAGGGTTGCTAGCTCAGGTGTCGTCTTCTTCTTCTGACAGCGGTACAAAATCGCGAGATACATCCCAAAAGAGCCCTAGTATTGCTTTGACGCGGGATTTTAATATAACTAAACAAAATGGGTATAATTTAAGGTAATTAAAAGATTAAGATATATAAAATTTGGTGCACAGATTTTACCAAAACGCAGATATGTATAACATTTGAAAACAAATCCGTCTAAATATTTAGCATTTTGGTATATACTTTTGCATGAATAGAAACGAGATATTCGAAACGTACCAGCTCCAGTCTGTGAATTTCCAATCGTGGGTTTAACTTTTGAAGTGTAAGTATTTGGAAATGTTAAATCAAATCTATCAAAGTGTTAAACGTCAGTCTATCTGCATTTAACAATCGTGTAAACGTGATAACTCTAGTACACATTGCTTTAATTACTTGAAATTCGATAAGTAATCTTATTATTACAATTTTTACTGCGTCAAATTGTGGATTCAATCTGTCTGAAACAAATGGCGTCTAAAATATACACAAAGTTTGTCAGTTTTGTTTTGTCTTTTTATTATTATTCAATGAATTAATCACCGAAGATCTCACATTTGTAGGCTCTTTTGTAACTATAGTTTGCCAATGACATGGGATCAATAAAACAAAAATAAGTTCATTAGAGATTATACGAGAAATGTTTGGAAAGTCCCCCTCCCAGGTAACGTATCTCAAGACTACATGTGATGAACCTTTGTTGAATCGAGTTTTCAGTATATTGAAGTCATGGTCGTCTTGTGAAACCATTTGCTGCAGCCATGGTCTTGCTTTGGCTCAACTAGCCTTGCTCGTTCTTTCATTTACACACAATTTGTTCTTTCATTTACACACAGTTAGTTCTTTCTTTTACACACACATTGAGAGAAGTCTGAAACGTAAAACTTCATCTGAATTCCTAGTTATATTTATTTTTAATAGTTTTTTTACAGAAGTTTTTCTTTGTATTACTCCAGTTATGAAAAGCTTATAGTGAAATAGAAATCATTCGAAATATAATAGGTATTAATACTAATCGTTCTTAAATTTTTTTCTAAGAAATATTGCAACAAAAGGGTGTTTTTAAAATTTTGTAAAGTAATATTAAATTGTTAATATGTAGTGGTTCCTAAATCATGTGTAATTTTCTACTTTACCCAATTTTTTTTCCTCTAAATTGCAAAATTTTCATGGTATTAAACTCTTTCCAGAGAACAGTGAATTTAATGTTCTATTTTCCTGAATATCTTATTTAGAGCGTGCTGAATCGGAATGATCATCTGTTGATTAGCATCAAAAAGTGAGAATGTTGATTGGAATATTTCTTAGACCACTCTCTTTAAATGTCTTAACCTTCGAAAGTACTCGAATATGCATTCCAGAACAATCTTCCTGTGTATGAAAATGATTTATTCATTAACATAAAATTAAACAAAAATTTTAGCACAAATTATGTCACATTTTTTAAAGATGAATTTCTCTAAGGAATATTTTTAAGCGACATAAAAAATAAGTAACCAACTATCTAGCATTTCCTCAACATTTTTCTCAATACCCAAAAAACAGCCTCCATACTTCACAAAAAATATCATCTTCATGATCAAATCTTTGCAACTACTCGATATTTCAATAAAATGCGATTGTTAAAAAAAATATCTTTCCTTGGGGATGAGGGAGTCTATTTTTAGCTCTCGCAAAATCTCGTGACCAAACAGAAATGATAAAAAAAGGAAATATTTTATTTTATTAAACGCCATTATGTCTTTTTTATTTAATTTTTTCCCTGCCTTCAAGGCATCTATATTTAGAGTCCGTGACGTCATTTCGATATGAAACATTTTAGCCAAGGAATATTATTTGGCGTGCGTTTTTATGGCGCATTAAATGGTCAGATTCATTACTGTGCTCAACCCTCGCCAACTCGCCTATAATGGAACAATAGATTGATGATGAAATGAATATTGATATGAGGTATGTTCCATAGGGAGTAGAATCCATAACGATTCTTTTTCCCTGTGTACTGTTTTATTCTGGGTGAGTCTGGAAGAAACCCTCCATTAAAGTCTACCTCAATGATTTCATGCGGCATTACTGGAGACTGCTTAATATTGTTCTTATTTGATTTGAGAAATGAAATGTTATGCAGGTAACTCTCTCCCCCAATTGCATTATACGGATGAAAAATTTATTATTAACACTACATTTACTCGGGGGTCATTTCGACCCCTCTGATGAAATATCTGGTTAATTTTCTTCAAGAAAATGATTGCCGTATTTTAAGAGAATATTTTAATTAATTTTTACTGACATTTAAAAGACATATAATCTCAAATATTATATATATATATATATATATATATATATATATATATATATATATTCTTGTTCAAATTTTCAGTCGTTAATAAAATGCCTTTTTATCCATACAATCAAGTTCAAGTAAAATTTTTAGACTTGTAGTGGATGACATTTGATGTTAACACATTTTTTTTCAAATATTAATTCATAATTTTTTTTATTTATTAATTTTCTCGCCTTTATAGTAGTTATTTATAGTAGTTGCAGTTGTTAAATCTGGATAACCTGGTTGGTAGGTCGTTGGATTCGCATCTCTTGTTCTTCTAGTTCAAGCCTGGTCGAAAAGTTCTCCATGTCGAGAGTGGGGAAACTGAGTCAAAAGTGATCGTTATTCGGGTGCTCGGGGATCCATACCCTCTGAAGCTACTACGTTCCCTCCTTTCGCTGTAAATCGGAGCACGAGAACACGAAATTATGTAATAAAATAATTATTTAATAAAAAGTAACTAAAATAAAAATTCCTAATTTCCTAAATTTTTCCTTATATCCAAAGTAGGAATTGATTTCAAAAAATTGTTTTTTACATTACTTGTGTCAGTAAATAAACACAGAGGAACTTCCTTTTCATCACATCACATGACATCTCAACCAATATATTAGAAATTTAAACGTTTTTTCCTACTTTAACTTCACAATAGATAGGTCAATTTATCTTTTTTCTTATTAAATATTGAAAGTTGGACTCTTGTGATAGAAGGAGGTATACGCCAACTCATGGTAAACCTAATGTTAAGATTAGCGGGAGTTTTCTCCTTTCAATTTTTTCCCATATCCCTATATAAAAGTGGTTTTTTTAAAGATACATTTCTCTCAAAAGATTGGAACCCATATTTGACGCAGAGCTATATTCACAAAATCGTATATCAAATTTGATGAATTTAAGTCATGGGGATTTTGAATTATTACATTGAAATGCTTCCGACAGACCGACAGATGTTGAATTTGGCTGAAAATATAGTTCATGTCTACTATATAACTGTTCAGTTTATATATCGAATTGTATTCAGCTGGTTGTCTTCGTTTTGAAACTGCCGAGTTCACTTATTTAAAAACAAATGGACCTTTCCTGAATGGTGTTTGGCCCAAATTTGATGGAAGCTTGTAAATTTGGTGTAAAGTCCGTAAATCACAATTCATCTGTTTAACTCGAATAGTTTTTTAGTTATCTGTCCTGGCATTTAAAGTTATAAATTTTATAAAAGGCCAAAAATATGTTTTTGGAATTCAGGTTGATTGGAAACATGGTGATTCATTAAAATGTCCAGTTAGGATTTTTTGATGATTTCGATTCATTGTTTATATCGCGTATACGTGAAAGTAAAAACAGTGAGAACTAGATAGATGAAAATTCTGTGCACAAATTTAATATCTATAGTGTAGGCACTTGTCAATTTTGAGCCAAATCTAACTACAGGTTGACTGACTGACTGTTGGTTTGTACTTTCAGAAATAAAAGCAAAAATTCAAAAACGCAATGACTTAAATATCTCGAATTTGGTATGAGAATTTGTGACTACAGTTACAGTTCTGTGTCAAATTTTTGTTTCAGTTGATTGAGAAAACCTTGTCTAAAAAACAAATTTGATTTTTGAATACTATTGGCATGAATTGATCGCCAAATAATTTGCCAAGAATATCACAATCGATTCAGTAGAAATGCTAAATGCACGCCAAAAATTAATAATTCTTAACTATTATAGGCCAATGCCATTTAAGATGTTGTCTAGCACGGTAAGTGTATTAAAAAGTTTGAGAAAATGTTTTGGTTCCCGTGATGTTTTTTCAAACTCCAAATTACTATTCAAACAGATGAGTTTAGTTACATAAATGGCCCGTTTTAAAGCAACACTAGGGCAATTTTTTGACGGATCTCGTAATTTTGAACCTCGGGAGGATAGCAAGGGCGACACCTGAGCTGGAATCCCTTTTCCAAAATTCCACACTACATCACACCAGCAGGAGTACCCAACGAATTTCATAAAGACGAGAATAGACAACAAAATGAATTAATGATCAAGTGCTATGCATAAACAGGATAATCATTCGCCATTATTACTTTTAAGATTCAGAAAAAATGTTTAAACAGTAGACCAGATTTTTGATCTCGTCTTCGAAGAAAATCAAGTTCAGTGATGCGATATGGTCTTAACAATCCATTGCTAAGTTCCTAATTTATTTGGATGTTCTCTGAGTTTTCTCTTGAAGGAAAGAATATGGAAGAATAGGAATACCTTAACATTCATTCACCAATGTTTGACCCTCCTTTCCTAAGTCACAATTTTCACGCGTTGATCGGTCTGTTCATTATATAGAATTATAACATTCTCAGTGTTTTTTTTTCGGATCCATTGAACACGACCTTTCCGCGATAAATTTGTCTGCTTCTCCACCTTTAATAAGAACGCGACTTAGAGCCGAGTGATTTTCAACTCTTCCTCAAAGGGGGGAACTGGAATTTAGATCAAAGTTTTGAAACTAATTAGGAATTTCAAAGGCATTGGAAATTTTCTTCCCTACGATGTTTAAAGAAGAGCTGTGCAGAAACTTTAATCTTTATGACTTTTATGTCGAAAAGTTATTATGCTTGTTGTATACAAAGTATGATAATATCATTTTGTTCAATATTTTTGGGTTTTTCTTTGACCCGTTGGAGCTTGAAGGAAAAAATGGGCCTCTTTGTGGTTAAAGTTCGACCAATACATTTTGTTGTAATAATGCGGTATAAATTACTTTATTGATTCTTTTTAGTATTTCTTTTCCAAGTTAAAAATCATAAACAAAAATACTTCACCTCAAATCGTTTCTGGGTCGCTTGAATTTTTTAACTATGCGTGATATTTTGGAAGCACTCAAGAGTAATCTTTATCAAATCGTTTTTAAAAAACAAAAGTATGACATAAAGCATTATGTCAACCACTAAACATGCAGGAAAAGTTTTCACTTTAACTAAATAACGCTTCTATTTAGTTGATACGATAAAAATACGTTTATTAATATTTGTTTCATAAATTATTTATATTTGAGATCGATAATGATTAACTTGCATTAACTTTTATTTCCACAAGTGTAACAGATTTCATTTTATGGCTGATTTCCTGGATGAGCATCTGGTTTGGAAGTTACCTGATAATTTTTTTGAAATGAACCATAAAATTTTTCAACTATTGTCGAATAATGAGTACAGATCATGTTCATTAAGTTCAATCAATTCATTACTAACCGACATGAAAATGTTTGAGTTGAAAACTGTCATTATAAGTTAGTGTAAACGCCTGTTTTTATTTGTTGACAATTAATTGTCCAACATAACTGTAAGATCGGAAATGCGATGTCAGAGATATGTTTGTATTACCAAATTGTGACGTATTTGGGCCATGGCAGCCTGGTTGTAAGGTCTTGGTTTGGGATACGGGAGGCTTCAGGTTCCAGACCTGATTCCACTGAAGGACCGTCGTGTAAGTGGGTCTTCTGCGCACAAAATTTGTCTTGGCCAAACGCCATCCCGCTGTTTGGTGAGGAAATTTGGAGAGGAGGTGTCAGCTCGGCTGCCATTCTTGTCGTTTGACCGCGGTTCAAAAATAAAGTCCATTTTAAAATAGCCCTAGTATTGCTTTAGACGTCAATAGAACTAAACGAAACTCAGCGACACATTTTCGACTTAAAAATTTCTAGTTTTTCGCATCCATAGAACTTAATGATTGAGTTTCCCATTCTGATGGGTCGTCTGTGTCTGCCTATATTTCCTGGGTTCTGTGGAAGGTGCTTAGAAAACCGGCTGCTAATGACTTATCCCACAAAGCTACTTCGCGTAAATATGAATGCGCCATCCAACTTCTATCAAAATACTTCACGCCCAAAATGGGTGGTATTACTTGTAATTTTATAATGTTACAATATGCAATGTTGCTTCCCAGAAAGTTTAGTTAAATCACTGGAAAAGCCGTTTTATGATGCTTATTTGGTTTGGGCACCGACCAACTAAGCGAACATTTGGCGACAAAATAGATAATACTGGAATCGACAAGAATTTTGGCGGTGTAGCTAGAAGGAAGCGTGATAGGCTCTTTTGTGGCATAACCTTCTCTTCTCTCCTCCGGGAACTATAAAAGGTCAATAGCCTAAGTTGAAGACAATCGTGGAAAGAGTCGACGGAAAGTTTAAAATCACATAACGAGCCAACGGCGAATAGTAGTATCGGTCCAGCGAAGCGCAAGCATTGTGTGGAGCTCAAGCGTTTGTTGAAATCAACTGTATGCCGAATCCTGGAATTTAGTTAGGAAACAGCATTGAGTCCTGTGTGCAGTAGCCAGCCGTGTAGAAGTGAATCGGTAACTTAAGAAAGAAGACAAGGGAGAATTGCAAGCGTTTGGAGAGACAGTAAGGTGAAGCTGCGTAGGTTTCTTCCTACTGCCGAATTCTGTCTGGCAGCTTTGTGTGTTGTGCTTGTTTTTATTATTATAAGTTATTGCTTTTAGACTACTGTTTGTTGTTGTATTTTGCTTTGTATTTGTGTGTGTACGTTAGGGTTGTGTATTGTATGCGTACGCTAGGATTGTGTGTTCATTCACTTAGTATTACTATCTTCGAGTTGATTAAGTCATCTTTCCTTACAAGGGGCTGTTTCTTCGTCGATTAACAAATCGAAAGAGCCCCGTATTCATTACAATATTATTGATATTTAATACTGGTGTTGCTTGTCCATTAAAAATCGATTTGTGCATCGGATTTTAATTTACACTATCTTAATATACAGTGTATTTCGCCACCTAAACCCAAATCAAGCTTCTTCCTCCTAAACCCAAACCAACCCTTCACTTATTTCACTGAAAACTTTATTTCGGAAAGTCAAAATTTCAGTGGCATATAGAAACAGAAAAACTTTCTTTTCCTCGCTTAAATAGCGGTCCGTAGACCAAGTTCTGTCTTACTCATTGCTACTGAGTTCTGTTGATATTTTCTGGGTGAGCATGTTAATAAGATTTTACACGTGACCTAGTGATGAGGGGATTTTTATATTTCATTAACGAAGGAAAATCGGTGGTTCCCTAAAAACGACATTGGACAACTGGTGTTTGCGTTATTTCGAGCCTATCTTGGGAACTAAGAAATCCATTTTCGAATGTTAAATCGCTTATTTTTCAAATTGGTCCCAACCTCTAATTTGACTTTTTTCCTTTTTGTGAAGATGGAATTTTACAATCGATTTTTCAGTCATCTCTTGGTATTCTAAATATTTGTATACACTTGCGTATGCAGGTTTACAATATGGTATTCGCGTATTTATAAAACTTTATTTTAAGTAATTACCCAATTGGTTCAATTAGTTTTATTTCCTTTTCTGGAAGCATCATTCATTTATAAATTTGAGAAAATATTGATATTAGGAGTTAAGATTTAAAATTTTTAATAATGAATAATAAATTAAAGAGTTGAGTGTCAAAAATAATTTGAATAAAAATTATTCTACTTTTTAGCACTCTGATTAAAGAAAGCTTTTTAAAAATTTTTATCTGGATTTTCAGTTAATTTTTTACTTCCTTTCTGATAGGTCAGAAAATTATAATTTTGAACTGAAACCAACTCTCTATGGCAATAGACTGTTTTATATTTCAAGAATTACATTATTACTTAATCGATCATTCCCTTTTTTTTAATTTTATGCTAGTGACCTATAAGGAATTCGAGAAATGGTATTTCAAAATTCTATATTATTTATAGTAATGAATTTTACAGTTAAAAATTAAAACCATTTTAAAAACACATATTTTGCCATTTCATGCATATATTCCTTCTTTTTAGTTCCCTCTCTTCATATACAACTACCATACTTTACTATTTTGGAATTAAAGTATAAATTTTATCAACATATGTAACCTCAATGACCTAGGTATGTAAACTCGACTTTGAAATCTAAAGGTTTCAGATTCGAAACACGAATCCTTTTATAAGGATCGCAGTGGTCTGGTGGTAAGGTATCGGCTCATGAATCGTAGGGTTTCAGACCCGATTCCACCGAGGAACGGTCGTGTAAGGGGTCTGCTGCACATTAAATCCATCAGGGCCAAACGTCCTCCTCTTCTGGGGTCTGGAGTGCAGCTCGGGTGTCATTCTCGTTATCTGACCACAGTTCAAAATTACGTTATCTTCTCAAAAAACCCTAGTGTTGCTATACAATGGGAAGTTAATATAACTAAACTTAATCACTAATCCTTTATGCAGACTATTACATCTTATATAGTGTGGAAACTGAAACTGTCGTGTATAAATCCTGGTACTGTTTGATTCGGATTTCATGAGCCAAATGTCCTTATGTTAGTGTGGTGTGGAAATTTGGAGAGTAACGTGCACGTTTCATGCTGTTCTCACCATCTCTAAGGGGTTCAATATTATATGGTCCATCGTAGAAAAATTCTAGTGTTGGCTTCAAATCATATATTAATATAATTATCGAGATAAGTGAATCATGGTCCATCTGGAAATCAAAAGGCTTCTTCCAACTTCACGAAATGGGGAATAATACTATCTATAATGAGATTATTGATAAAAATCTTAATGACACGAGAAAAATTCCAATGGCGTACTGTTGCATGCATATCAATTCATAAATGCAAAATTTAATAATATTAATGTTTCAATTGAAAAAAACTCAAGCTATTTGGATATAGACTTCATAATTTTTAACCATAATCGAATGACTCGAATAACAGTTGTCCTGATTGACCTCCCACCCCCCAATTTCCAAACAACACTTTCGGGAGGACGTTTGATCCATAGTGTCAAATTTAATTCGCACATAATGACTCATTCTAAAATGGAACTGTATTTCGAATCTGAAACGCAACCCACGAAGTCACTGCAGCGACGTAAGATAAGACCTCTTATTTCAGCGCCTCCACAGCCCGTCAGGAAAGGGTTAATATATGCTTTCGTCTTACATAATAGCGCGAGTGTCTAAAAACCGCATTACGCAGAACAATAGAAAGCGTACCCGGAGTTTTACTTAAAACTGTGTCAAGTTGGCTTTCTTTGTGCTGTTGCCATTAATTATACAGCTTCCCCAAATGCATTCGAATGATTTTTTGTTTTTATTTTGAAACCGTGATAGACTTTTGGAACTGCCTCAAATATTCGAATCCAGAAACGCTACGTTTGATATTCGGCGAAGGGTTCCAAGTTCTAGGTTGTTGGAAGCAGTCGTTCTCCCAAAGGTGTTGGCGATGGTTTGGGTTCACTCCGGCGGAAGTACTCGAGGACCGAACACCGTGAAGCTCCGGGCTTCAGCACGATATGTGGATTTAGGATTTGGATGATTTTCATGCTTACCCATAGCTCCCTGAACAAAGAGAGAAAAGACAGAGAAAAGAAGTAAGGCGGTTGCTCTTCTTATTTGATGGCCTTGGGCAGTTATTTTCGAATTTTAGAAATGAAAATTGATCCCTTTGTGATTTCATTTTCTTTTACAAAGCTCTTTAAAATGTTCTGTGTCATGGTTTGCAACATTAATTTGGATTTTTCTTTTTGGAGACCCATTATTTCCTACCTTGTAACTTGCACACAGAATAAACGATCTCATTAATTGGCAGGTGTGAATTACAGGTATGTCATTTGTCATTAAAAAGTGTCATCTTACTCATTTTCTATAATTGTTTTCAAAATTTGAAGCATGTGACTATGTTCGGGAGGAAATTTTGGTAAAATGATACAAAAAAATTGAAAAAGGTAGTTATTTTATTATTTTATGAACTAGATTTTTAAAAAACTGGTTGCGAAGCAAATCTCAGATATGAAATACGTTAACCCTTTGCAGCCTAAAAAATAATTAGATGCAAAATTATTCACTCAATACAAAGATTTTTTTATTGCTATGAAAAATGAATATACATAATTCTTTTAATTCGAATGTCTTTGAAAAATGAATCTACATCTCTTAACTATTATGTAGGCGTTTTTAACAATTAAATTTGAAAAATGAAGAAATAAAACGTCAAAATGACAACACTTTTGAATGGTGAGTCAGAGGCATCATCGGAGTGCAAAGGGTTAATAGAAAGTAATGTGTTTTTATTAATATTTTTCCCCTTTTTCTTTTGAGATTGTATTTTATTTTCCATAGAAGTTTAAAATGCTTGATGTCATGCTTTACAAGTGTAATATGGACTTTCCCACTTAATGACCCCTTATTTCATACCTTGTAACTTTAATTAGATGGTTCATTCTGTATTAAATAGCATGTGTTAATCACAAGCGAGTGATATGGCATCAAAAAAATGTTAGGTTTATTAATTTCTTATCATTCTTTTCGCAATATAAATATGTGACTAAGTTCGGAAGGAATTTTTAGAGAAACGATTTTTAAAATGGAAAAGAAAAATGTATTTTATAAAATAGATTTTGCTATGAAGTAGAAAATGGCTATGAAATAAAAATGTGTTGGTTGAAGAATATGTTAATTTGAAGGAAAGTGTTTTTATTTGTATTAGGTTTTCCAGTTTACTTGCTATAGATGTTGAACACGCTCGATGCCATGTATTTTTAACAATGATTCTGATTAGCTGTTTAATTAAATTACCAATTCTTTATTACCTTGTAACTTTAATAGATAATGGGCCATCTAATATGACATCAGGTAGTTTTCTTCGGAGCCTAAAGCATACAAATACGTTTAGGGAGAATATTTTTGGAGTTGGATGTATATGCAAAACTTTTTATAAAATAGATTTAAGACCTGTGAAACAAAAAAATATATCCCTATTAAAAGT
>JAOUZG010028144.1:1717569-1745337 GCA_026289955.1 Argiope argentata
AACGAAATTTTTTCCTTTGAGATTGTATATTGTTTTCAGTTGGTGTTTACTATGGCCCAAAGGCAAAGTTTACAACTTTGATTTGGATTACAAAATTAGATGGCCCATTCTTTCCTATTTTGTAATTTTAAAAGAAAATGATCCATCTAATTAGGCACTTACTAAGAATCACGAGCGAGTAATTTGGCATCAAAAGAGCTAAGGTTATTTGTTTTCTTTAGTTTTCATCGTAGTTTAAAAAATGTGAATATGTTCAAAAATTTTTTGAACTAGGTACGCTAAACTTTAAAATATGTGTTTTTATAAAGTAGATTTTAAAAAAATCGATGAAACAAAAAGTATATGTTAAAAATTAAAAGAATTTGTAAATTTAATTTCATAAGTTTTTATTTGTATTTATCTCCTTTTTTTTGTTAAAAATATTTACATAGGAAGTAAAAACATATTTGTTCAGAAGCTTATCAACGATTCGTTAAATATTTTTCAATTACAAAATATATTAATATTTTTGAATTAAAAATAATCTGCATCCAGTCTTAAAATACTGAGGTTCATAATTCATAAATAAAATTAACAAAAATTTCAAACTGTTAAATATTATTAAATTTTCAAAACGTTTGAAATAACAATCGTTTTTTATATGTATAGATTATTTATTCTATTGTTCAAGAACTGTAAAGAATATATTTAGGAACTATTATACAATATTAGAATAAAAATCGTGTATTAGATTTAAATTTTATATTCTTTGTTAGAAAATATTATCTAAAGATGTATTCAAACATGAATTATCCAACTAAAAAAATCGATGTAACGTCGCAAAGAACAAATTCATCGTCTTAAGGAAGAAATTGTTCTAGAGTTAAGAATTGAATTAAAAATATATTTGATTTTTTTTGTCATAGTCCACTTCTTAATTTTATAACTAAAGTTGTTTACATTTTACAAAATACCCTATTACAACAGAAGAATAAAATGTTAATATTTTAAGCAAAACTTTTCGCTCATTATTCAGAATATTTTAATAAATTTTTATAATGCGGAATGCTGTTTCCATTTAATTTTGCTATGTTTTTATTTTTATTGCATTTTAATTATGGAATTTGACATATTTCTTTGATTTTCAGCTATTTTTTATATCGATTCTACCTTTTCGACTTTTAAATATTTATTTTAATGGTATATTTTTTTCAAATAATTCAAATTTAAATATAGGAACATTGAATTTTTGAAGTTATAATCAAAATTTTAATTTCAATAAAAAATGTTCCTGTGTTTTAAAATTACTTTTTGAAATGTGAGAAAATTATCTTTAAATTCTCCTTCTGTTGGCGGGGGATGGACTTAAATTTTTTTTAAGTTTTATTACATATTTTGAATTTGGCTGTTTATAAAAAAAAGTTTTCAAACAGTATTCAGAAAGTATAAATTACCATTTACCATTACAGTACCATTTCAATGGCTTGAAAAATGATTCCCTATAAGTATTCTAAACAACCATATAAGATTTTAAGAATTTAAATTATAATCACAACCGATTAATAGAATCCTTTTCATCCTTTTGTCTGAGGTGGTTCACAGGACATAATTTTATAGTTTATTGTAAATTTGTGTTAAAATGGGAAGCTAAATAACAAATTTAAGTGTACATTATTTTTGAACAATATTATATTGGTATATAAGTATATAAACTTGTAAAAACCGTTTGACTTTCATGCATATTGTTGCCAATTGTCTACATCCAATTCCAATAAATTTCATTCAAAAACCGTCGATAACCATTGACAATAAGCCATGTATGAAAGGAAAATATTGACACTACTTTTGGAGGGTAAGTTATATCGTTCTTTATATTTGAATGTGGTGGCTGATGAAGCTCATTGTATTATTGAAGAGTTTCTATCGTCGAGTGGCCTATAAAGAAGTGATTTAGTTATCTAATCTTATTGTCAAAATAATTGCTTCTCATTTGTTGCCAGAGTTATTAATCTTTAATCTTGTATTTGAAAGTTATATCAGATACAAATTATGTTTTGGGGGAATACTATATGTTTCCATACGTATATATGCAATTTTTAAAAAAATAAAAGCACCATATTATTGCCTAGATATTTATTTATTATGCAACCTGACTATTTTTCTGTAATAAACTATTTTTTAAATCAAAATAATCATGCATTTAAGGGTTTAATTGGATGATATTTGTGTTCTGGCTTCTTTTTTTTTATAGATAAATTACACTTATTGTTATATATTTTATATTTTTAATCATCATCTAAAATATGAAAGTGCTAAAATGGAAAGAAAAACCGTGATCAAAATATGAGAAAAAAATCGTCTTCAAAAGTAGAAACAAAAAATTAGTCACGGTAAATTATAAGAGTATTTCTGGCAGCTTAAAAGATCACTGATGGTTACTAAATAAATGCTGAAATTAAAACTTCATATTTTATTGAATGATCTGGTTCATTTAAAATTTTTAAAATGAAAATATGGCTAAATAATGTAGCATAATTTTATTACTTATAGAAATTTCGGCAAAATCTGATGTTTTAAAAGTTAAATTGAAAGAAATATTTTTTAAATATTTTTTGCTGTTTGATTAAAATATTGTTTAATTTTGGGAAATTGTTTTGTTATAAACAAAATTCTTCGATTTGATTTGAAATATGTTCGTCAATTTTATAACACCTAAAACGTATTTCTATTACATAATTTATCTAACTTTGCATTAAAATAAAAATAATTTCAGATCTTGGTTTTTGTTCCAATTACAATCGGGAAATAAAAATTCATTTTGAAGAATTCATTATCTTTGACAGTTTTTTTTTTTTTTTGCTTCGAATTATTTTTTTACTTGCTGCTTAATATACTGCAAGATGAATTTTACATTCACATTTTTTACTGCGATATATTTTCAAATAAAAAAATCAAAGTATAATCTTTTATTATTTCCATTCATAACATTTATTCTATAAAATAAATTATTTTGCACTTCGTTTAAAATTGCAGAATGCAAAAATGAAAAAAATAAATATATAAAACTTGTGGATTTATTTCGTGTTTTTATGCTGATTTTTTTATTGCATGAAATTTTCTTCTCTCTTTCTATATTGCAATATACTATGTCAGAACAAACTTTTTTGAACGTCCAAGCATCACGTGCTCATGTAAGTTAAATTATATTTTTATTCATTTTAATTGTTTAATTGAATTAGCAACTTTAGTATTGCAAACGATAAAAAAACACGTTATTAAAAGCTGATTTTTTGAAATGCTCATGCAGATAGTAATTTTTTTTTATTTTTCGTCTATGGATTTTTTATTTTTCACCTACGAATTTTTATTAGAGTCTAAAACCACATTCCCAAAACAATATCATATTCTGACATGATAAAAATATTGTTTTCATAAGCATGAGTTACTTTAACACTAATGCTCATGTGTTTATTTTTTCTAAAACCACAGCTTCACTTTGTAATTCTTGAGCGCATGTATGTTCAAACAGAACTTATACGAATTTGAAAGTCTAGTATGCCGATTTTGAATAAAACACTTAGAAATAACTACATTGTTTAGAATCAAAAGAAGCCCTTCTTTTTAAACCATTAAATTTACTTCATTAAGGGAGACTAAACAAAAATTAGTAAACAAGACTATTCCTCATTCACAATAGATTGAGTCCGAATGCCTTTTTTAAAAATCCGAAGCGAGTGTTCCAATGCAGAAATCGTCTGCAGTTAACAATGGCGCTTAAATTGCCTTTTCCAAAAAAGGAGTACAAATACTGGATTTCTTTTATATATCGAGTAATTTCCTCAAGCAAA
Source organism: Argiope argentata (assembly GCA_026289955.1). Classification (NCBI taxonomy): domain Eukaryota; kingdom Metazoa; phylum Arthropoda; class Arachnida; order Araneae; family Araneidae; genus Argiope; species Argiope argentata. The sequence continues at coordinate 1,721,397 of JAOUZG010028144.1, forward strand.
GCGATGTTTTATGGCTCCTAATTGTAATTCCAGAGAGTAAAAGCATCTTAACCCCCTTTACTATTGACAACCCCATAAAAACGCATCTTCGAAGCTGACTATGCATCTCGAATTCATCTCCAGCCTCCACTGGTTGGTTCTGTCCGCCTGACGTCACCATTCAGCGCCATTGGCCTCCGCCAAATATAAAATTTGTCGCCAAATAAATATTTGGCAACTTCGTTTGCTTTGTTTTCCTTTCTTCCCTTTTATTTTTATTTTTTTTAGTGAGCGTATTCGTTATTGTTTGGAGTGCTTTCCTCGTGATTTGTTTTTCGAAGGACAGCAGCATGGAAACATCCTACTATTTATACTCGTTATAAATAATTAGCATTTCGCGGTTGTTTTTTAAATGCAATTGCAGTTTTTCCTCCCGTGGAAATGCCATACAATTTGAATTTACATATCATTTTGAAATTTATAAAAACTAAATTAAACGCCCCCGCTTTAATAATCACAATGAAACAAATTGCTATGAATACTGTAGTATTCTAATTTACATTAATCAATTTTGAAAATATGCAGTTTATGCAAAAAAAGCAAGAAATAATTATTTTCATCTAATTGTTGGGTTTTATTTACTGCCTATGAATAAAAAAAAGCATATTAAGTATTATGTACTTAAAAATTAGTAATTTATTTTTAAATCAATATCCGTAAATCATAAATGGATACACTTACAAAATAATTGGCAAGCATAAAAATAAAAAATTCTGCCATTCTATTTCCTGATTCCTATAAAATAGTTGTGTTTTCATATTTAGTTTTTAAATCTACTGATACTTTTAGTAAAATTGATTTATTCGTTGTGTTTGTGAATTTCCTATCACACAAACTGCTTTAAATTCGGCTAATAGTATTAACTATATGACAGTTCCAATGTATGATGGATTCGTGTGCATTCTATAGCTATTCTTCTTTTTTATTTATTAAACTTTTCATAGAGAATGTCCTTTGTTTTTATTAGGATAAACTATTATTACTATAATAATAATAATAATTGATATCACTTTAACAATAATTGTAATAGTTATAAAAGAAATAGAATGGATTAGCATATCAAAGAATTGTTTCTGTTTTTGTATCTGTGGAATCGAACCCTCCATGATTGCCACTAATGGAGGATTCAATTGGATATGGCGTGTTAAATGAAATTAACATTTTTTTAAGCGTGTCAACGAAAAATCCTGTCACTTGAGGGCTATTAATTACGCGTTCAGATAAAATAAAAATATTCATTAATTTTTTTGATAGTCAAAATGTACAATAATTTAAAAAAGACTGTGTAGAATCAAACGCAAGATAGTGTAGCCTATAAATTTAAATGCAACAGCATATATGCTAACTTGGTTTATAAATTTGAATATTACCGGGGGGATGATAATTTGGTTTATAAATTTGATTGGAACATTCATGATAAGCAAGTCTATAAATTTGGTTGTTACTGTATGCTCATGTAGTCTATAAATTGGAATGCTACAGTATGCTTATGTAGTTTATAAATTTGAATGTTTCAGCATATGTGATAATATGGCCTTTGAATTTTACAGTATACATGATAACTTGTATAATTTCAAATGTAATAATGTTTATTTTTTATCATAATAAAAATCAATGCTTTTATATTCTTGTCTACAAATGTCATAAACGAGGGATTAATGTAACGTTTCTCTATCTAAGAATATTTTATTTATCAATATTTTCTTGATTACATTTTTGCACTCTAATGGTAATTATGATAAAAATCTCAATAGAATTATTGTTAAAATGTCTATTCAAGCAAATGTTGAATTCCCAGAAATTAAATTTCTCTTAAAAATAAATGCTAATAATAATTTTTAATATAAAAAAATATATTTATTAAGAATATAATTACACAGCTTTATTTCTCTTATCAGATTAACTCTGACTCACTTTAGTATCCACTTTTGCAAATTCTCTTGTCAGGATTTTAACTAATTCGTTTCTGACATAATATTTTTATAAAGCAAACATTGTTGCCTAAAAATATAATAAATTTTTATTTTATCACATCCTTTACTTTCACCAATCTTTTCTGCTATTGGTCTATATTGCCTGTTACTGCCTATAAATTATAAAGAATAATAATAATTTTATGTGACAATCAGTTACTAAATTGAATACATATAACCGCATCATAATAATTTACAAGATTTTTCTAATAAATTCAAATACTTTCTCTATTTGTTTTTATAAATTATTATTATTCATTACTTTAATACTTTTGTAATTTTTTTTGTCATTTGTACTTTTTTTTCGAGTGCGTTAATTTGTGCATTTCATTTTCCGTTTGTCGATATATTTATAAAACATATGTTCTAAAATATAAATTAAGATATTATTCAATTCTATTATGTTGTACAATGTAACAAACAAATTATAAAGAAATGGAATCATGCGATGTTCTGTGCTGTCCTTTCTAATTTCGATCCGCAAAACTCAGTGTTCATATTTAAAGGGTCTGATTCAGTTCAGATTTTTTTGGATTGCTAACAATTTAATCTTGTTTATTAATTTATTAATTAAGTTAATTTATCTCACTTTAAACAGATTCTTATCGCAAAGGTATTGCTCGCTTATTTTAGTGATGCCATTTCTTTCCAACATTAGAAAGTTTATTGAAAAATTGCTTTCAAAACATGCTTTTATTAAAGTACTTAAGTATATATTTTAATTATTTAACTCCATTTACAATTCATTAAAAATAATTATGAAAATTATGGAATGTGGAAATAAATTTCCAGGTGAGTACTAATTGTAAATAATTATTTGATACATGACTTTAAAGAAATCAAAATTCACTTATATTTACCACTTATTGGCAATGGAAAACGTACTAACAGAAAAATGCACAAATGAGGTAAATTTCAAAACTCCAGCATGACAGGAAGTGATTTCACAAAATCTTTACGAGTATTAATATCAATGATATCCATAAAATATTTAAAAGAAATCTAAGAAAACAAGCAGATTATTCAACACGAAACCAAAAAACTTTGTACGCATAAAGTTTCTATTGTTTTTGATATTGAAAAAAAAATAAGGTAATTTTCCCCCCAAAAATGGGAAAATAAGCATTTTACGCCATTTCATTTCGTTGATAGCAAACATATTACGGAACAATGTTTTTGATATTAAACTTAGATGAATATTTTCAATGCTCGAATTCTAAGAGTTTTTAATATATTTGAGAATAAGCGTTGCAATACATTAATTTTTATATTTTTACGGGGAGGGGACAAAAACATCCTCATGCGAAAAAAAAATAGTATTTTCAATAGCTAATTAATTGAAATTTATGACATTTCATATTGTGTTATGTATCGATAGATCTATATCTATGAAGATAAAGTTTTGCATCTAAGCATTTAAAATGCTTCCTGCTAATCTGTTAGGTCTATTAAAATGGCATTATATCTGAATTTTAAAAAAAGCATTATATCTGAATTTTAAAATTATTCGAAAGGAATTCATTCATGACACCTGTTACATGTAAAATCAATCAATAACATTCAAATAAAATCTAAATTTAAGTTAAAAATAAGTCTAAATTAAGTAAAAAATAAATAAAAGCCTTTGGCAACCATTGCCCCGAATGACTGCTAAAATGTTAATTATTTTTAGTGATTCCTTTTTTATTTAATAATTATATTTGTATAAATTTTTTTCAAAATATTTGCAATTTAAATTTTTAGAAGTGTGTAACAATATTTTAGTAGCTTTATAATAATCTAACTATTGTTCTATGTACTATTTTTTTCTGCATTTTAATACTGACAGCTATATGGGAGGAAAGAGTTGTATTTAAAAATGGGTGAATTATTAAACAGTTTTACCATCGCTTGATTTTGAATTTAAACCTTTATTTTAAATACTATAAATCATTCAATTTATTGTAAACATTCCTTAAATTGCAACTGGAAAAATAAGCTGAATCTTCGTATCCTGATTATTGGAATAAATACCAGGGTGGAAATATCGGTAACAAAAAGTAATCGATTTGAATTTCATGTCAAATATAAAATATTTTGTTTCAAAACGAGCTAGAAATATTCTATTTAAATTATTTAAAAATAGAAAAAAAATTATATTATAAAAACTAAAATCGCTGAAAAGGTTTTTTTTAATTCTAAGATGCAGTGAGAATAATTTTTCTACTGTAATATTTTCTGAAAATATCGAAGAAAAACTCCGAAATTATTTTAATTAGCAATCAATTAAAAATTTCATATTTTTATACGCCCAGTTATATCAAAGGAATAAATAGCAGCGTTTAAAAATTATCTTGGTTAAAAATATGCAAATCATTCTTTGAATCATCATAATTAATCATAATTATATGAAAAGTTAAAAAATTTTGTTGAAAGCATATTTTATACTGACATTTAACAACATGGAAAAATAGACCAAATGTTCGTACTTTCATCTTTGAAAATGGAATATATTATTGTTAAATAGGCTTAAAATAATTTCGGAAAATGAGCTGAAAATAAAAAAAAAGTTGTAATATTTTAAGATATTTTTTCAGAAAATCGTCTAAAATGAATTTATTAAATTATTAATTAAAATTTTAAATTGACTCTAAAACTGCATTTTCCACCCACAAAATTATACACATATCAAGTTTGGAAGCTTTTGGACAAAAGATCTGGTCTATGAATCCTCAATCGAATTGTATTATCTTTATTACTAAAACAGATAAAAATAAATCCATTCGATTAACTAATCCAGTTAACTAATTATACCAATTATATAATTTGGTCATGAATTCGTAAGATATTAATTTCATTACTTTGACCATAATGAATAATTGAAATTTAACATTAATAAGTAATTTTTTTAAAAAAAACTTTTTTCTGTTACATGAGTTAAAAATTTGTTTAAAAAATTTTTTTTTCTTAAATTCATGCATTAATTAATTTAATGATCATATACTGCATGTTAAAAATTTTCATCTTCGACTTCTGGTTCGATTGTTTATCTCGTTGCAAACCTTCAAAACAAGAAAGATCTTTCCATGTCCCCGCCTATTTTTAGAATTTTTTGAGGAAAAAATATTCCGCCCTGTCTACCGAAGAACAGTCAATTCTTTGGTTCTGTTGCAAAGTGCAAAAACAAATGAGTTATTTTTAGGCGCATAGTCGCAGTATTCTCTGCCGAAGGTAGTAGAACTGCACGTTATCTTTCGAACTTCCAAAAGGGTCGTTGGAAAACACGTTCTATCAAAATACCCACTTCAACCCTTCAACAAACAGAAAAAAGTACTTAAAAATAATTGGTAACTAATTCATTAAATGCTTCGTTTAAAAATAATGGAGGCTGTTGGAAATCGGGATTTCCTGAATAATTTTATTGTAGAATGACAGAAAAGGAATATTTTTATTTGAAAAAAGTGGAATTTTTTAAAACTTAATTTTATAATTTCAGAACATGATTTTGTTTTTATGAGGATGTTTTTGGAGCCAGCAAAAATCCGTAGACGAAAAATGAAAATTTTATTTTCTGCACGAGCATCTCAAAAAATCGTATTTTAATAAAGTGTTGCCATCGCATGTACAAAAGCTAAGTGAATGACTATAGTAAATAAAACCGAGAAAGATGTCATTTTGTGCTCGTGATTATATATAATAAAATAAATGGGAAATACTACATTTTTTAAAACAATAAATGCGAGACATAGTTTTTTGGGTCGTTTGCAGTACTGAAGTGACTCATTCAATGAAACAATTAAAATGAATAAAAATCAATCTTAATTTGCGTGGACACGTGGTGCTTGGCCGTTCAAGAAATTTTGTTCCGACTTTAAACGTTGAAATATGCATAGCAGATTTCATTTTAATATTTTGTTTTTTGTCTTGAGATTCTATACATTGACCCAAAAATGGTCACCGTATCGATTTTTGTTTTATCAGTTTATATTTTGTCTTTTATTTTTAGTAATTAATAATTCGGAAGCTATTTAAAATTTTGTTTTCTAATACCAATAAAGCACATAAGAAAATGGAGATTTCAATGGAAATTTTCTTCACCAACATGCAATACTAATTCCACGGCTTTTTTCTAGTTCAAGTTCAAACATTCAATTTATTTGTTATTATTTATTTAAAAGCACTTAAAAATAATTGGTAACTAATTCATTAAACGCGTCATTTAAAAATAATGCATCCTGTCTTATTTTATTTATCGTTTGACCTTATGTATGGTAGTGAAACTGTGCATAGAACAAGCGTTCAATAGCTGAGATTTTCATTTGTTTGCAAAATATAAATTGGCGTGGCTCTAATATAATATTTATATAATATTATAAATTTTATATTTAACATTAAATGTATCTTCATGCCCAAAGATATAAAGATTCATTCATAATTTTGATTGACAAATTTTTAAAAATTTACAGTTATCATTGAAGTCAAAATTATGCATATTTTTTTCAAATATATTCAGTAGGGAATTTTATAAGATGAATTTTGGAGAAAAAAATTGTCAACAAAATTTTTAATTTTTGTCCCTAAGTGATTTTTTTACTGTTTGATTACAATACTATCAAAATATTTTTAATAATATTTAAGAAACATGTCTCTCTAAATATAAAATGTCGTTTAGAAGAAAAATAATAGAAAAACTAAGCAAACTAGTTACCCAGTTTGGGCCACCTGTTCACCAAATTCATGTAATGAATTTTTTAATGTGAATTTAAAGCAAAAAATTCTCTCCTGTACTAGATGTCTGAACTCAAGTGAGATATTTTAGGCAACTTATCAATTCTACATCTTTTATTTACTCTTGCGAGATGAAAATGATTTTATTTCTTTAAAAAAATCTGTGCCATATTTTGCCTTTAGTCTGACAAATTAGGATTCATATTTCTTGTGCGTGGGTTAAAATAAGGGTAAATAAAATAATAAATAAATAAATATAATTATAAAAGGAAAATGAAATCTATGATTGCAAATTTCAAGTTATCATGTGAGAACATTATTATTTTTAAACCAATATATGTCTTAATTTAAGCCATTAAGTAGTTTAAACCAACTTGAAAAGGCAATATTTGTAAAAGTAGGTCAACCTTTTAAAAGTTTATCTGCATTCAAAGAAGCATACATAATAGTAATACATTACTAGTGAAAGTTGGTAAATATATACGATTAAAAGATGTTAATGAATATCGCCCTTTGTGTTCATTGCCTTCGCGATTTCGAGCATCAATTATTCAAAAAACCCTAACAAAAAACAGCATCATATTCTCACATAAAATTAAAAATATACTATACAATATTAATAAAAATTCATACAAATTAAAATATGATAACAATTCCATTATATTGAACTAAAATCTGAATAATTTCTAAATAATAAAGGAAAATCGCTTAACCTTATCTTTAAAATATTTTAATCCAGTTGATGCAGTAAATTGTTACCAATTAAATTTTTCCACTGAAAACTTTATAGTAAATAAATCTACTTGCCTTAAAATAACTTGGGAATAATAGCCTGTTGTTGAAATATTTAATGGGTGATAAACCAAATTTTATCATGTATTCTTTTAACTGCAACCACGTTGCTCTTCCTTTTTTAAAAATTTCAACGCTTTTGTATTTCCAACGTTGAGACATAAGTTATTTATTTTATGGTCCAAGTTTTTAACAGAGTTGAAATTTCGAAACCGGTTCTGTCTAGACGATGATGGTAATTCGATAACTGTTCCTTGTAACGTTGGATTCATGATAATAATTTTGATTGTTAGGATATTCATGATATTTTACGACATAATGAAAATGAGCACAGCAACATAGGGAATATCTATGAATTGTATTCTGTTCATAACTTCCTGAATAATCCGCAACGATTTCAGTCTTATACCGCTGCAGTTTCTAAAAATAGGATATTTCATTTTAACTGCCAAATACTTGTTACCTCCCCTTGAAAATAAGTTTAATTTAGTTAAGTTAGATTAGTGTATCATTTTTTAAGTAACGTGTGAGCTATTACAGGATGGTAATCTTCATTTTATAACATAATTAATTTATCATGATATTACCTGAGGAGTCTACATCTTTATTCCGAATTTCTTTGCATTATCACTGGTGTCTATGCATGAAACCTGCAGATTTAAAGCTTCTCAAGTAGCAAAAAGGATAAATCTTAGTTAGAATTAATATTTTTTAAATAAATAGTCTTTATAACTCAGAATTTCTTTATTTGATTATTATTCGAAGGGCATGCAGCCTTAACATTACATAAAATTAAATATTATTTTTAAAAAAACTAAGAGAATTTCTGTTTTTGAAGGTATTCTCTTGAGCAGGGGTTCTCAAAAAATGGGTCTAGACCCCCAGCGGGGTCACAAGATGTTGAAGAAAAGCTTAAGGAAAATTAATTTATTCCTGTAGTTTTCATTAAAAAAAAGAGTACACATAACGCTTTTAATACGAATACAAGTTGGTTTTCGGTTTTATTAATTAATGGGATGCATGAGCTTGTTTGAAATTAACCAATTTTTTAATGTCTGGAATTAGCTTTGTAACACACAAAACAATGTCATTTTCCAAGGTCAAACGATTTCTTGATTTTGTTTTTAAATTTATCATTCTGGAGAATCCTTACTCACAGTTGCAATGTATAGAAAATGGCATAAAAGTTTTTAATGCTGTTGTGGACAGTTCTGAGTATTCCCTTTTATTACGTACCCAAAATTTGTCGATATAAGCTTTGTTAAAAGTTACTTTAGCTGACTGATCACTTGAAATCTCTATCAGTTGATCATGATGGCGGACACTTAGCCCAGATTTTGTTACGGCTTGCTCACTGAACGGATTGACTATCCACACAACTCCACTCATATCCTTAACTGGAATGTAATCTGCAAACTGTTCAATCAAAATATCGAGATGAGATGATACTAGTAAGGAAAGAGGTGAAGTATCAAGGGATGTGACGCCAATATCCGGCACATACTCTATGAACTCTTGAGTACGTGTAAAATTTTCAAAATATCTGTCTAAGCTTTAGACAGAGTTAAAACTTGGGGGAGGGGTCGCAATGCCTAAAATTTTGAGATCCCCTGTTCTATAGCATGACTCTTAATTAAGAGAAATTCCAGAATAACACGTAAGCGTATTAGTTCCACTAGGATAGGGTAGGTGAGATATGGGGATGGGAAATTTTTCGAAACAGGAAGTGAGTTCTCGCTTTTCTGGTGGGTGAAATATTGGAATAATTGTTCTCTGAGCCCTTCGAGTCTTATTTTTGTGTAAAGGTGCAGGTCTCTCTGGAAAAAACAGACTGACGGACAGTGACAAAGGCTATTTTGCATCGACCACACAGTTTGAAATATTGATGTCAAGAATTATATCATTTGTTTAAACAAACAATTAGAAGTATTAGAACAAAGTAACTGGCAACAGTCCGAGACTGAGAACTTGAATCAATGATGGGATATATTTTATACTCATTCAGGACGTTCGAGAACAATCCAATTTCAATATTAAAGTCTGTTCTATGACTTTACAGATTTTACATAAAAAGTATATAATAATTTGAATAAAAGAATTTCAATGCTTTCATAAAAACAAAGTGGCTGAAATTAGAACCAAAGAGGACCAACCAATCTTAAACGAAATGCTTTGTCGACTGAGACACGATGATTACTAGTTATTCTGGTTTAGGCGGCGATATTAAGAGTCCGGTCAACTTGATCATTCAGTTTTCATCGTGCGGCTTCGCATCTGATTAAGATTTTCTTATGATTCAGTGTTATTCGGATATTCATGTGTAGGGTGTTCTTATATGGTTCAGTGCTATTTGGAGATTCATGTTTAAGATGTTCTAATATGAACCCCAAAAAACCATTGAATGTAAGCTATCCACGGTTAATATTATAACTGATAGAATATATAGACCAATATATATACTTCATATAACATATGCATATAGCTCTTTTACGCATGTTATTTTGTGAAAACCGTATATAGCTATTTTTATTAAATTTGAAATGTTTAAAAATAGACTTGAAGAAGAGCAAAAGCTTTGGACAAGTTCGTCGATAGACCTTATTGAAAGTGATGGTGATGTGTTCAAATTTGTATTTCTTGTCATGAACTCTTAAACTATTAAAACAGGTCTTTTTAAACTAAGCGAATTATTGATTCATCATAGAGAAAAAATATTTAAAAAATATCTGCCATCTCTTAGAAGTTTACAATCAAAAACCTTTCATGAAAACCGTCTCAATAGTAAGAGTAAATTTTGTTATCCTTAATTCGTCAAAGTCACAGTGGTCTCGCGATAGTTTCGGTGATAGTTAATTTTGCAGTAAAAAAATTAAAGTTGAAATAACAAATGTATACCAAGTGATTTCTTTTTTATGGCACAAGAGTGCTAGTGGGGTATCAAAAATATATAAAACAATAATTTATTGCTCGTATTTTAATATATAAGCAGTTAAAAAGAAACTGCATTTTTTATTATAATTATTAATATAGGAATAAAGTGAAGTCTACAAGGGCAATGCCTGATTAATATGAATGTTTTGGAGTCATGTCTAAACAATTATTCATTTTATACAAATGTGACTTAAGGAGCAAACAATCAGAAATAACGCAATGGAGTTAATTCATGTTCATATGACGTAGACCAAGTGCGTTTCATCATTTTGCTTTGGGGGGAAAATAATAAACGTATATTGTCACATCACGCATTAACTAATAATAGAACAATTTTTAAATCCTGGTTTTGTAATAAACTGAATAATGAGAGCGCTTCAGGTAATATGGGCACTAAGAACGAAACAAGATAGGTTCCATGACTGCATCGGGAGAACTGGACCCTCGCATAGATAGACCCTTCATCTTCGATAGGGTACCCATAAAGTTTCATAGCAATTCCTCATCCTCAATAGGAAGTACATCTTTCATTGATGGGAAGCAATAATCTACTCAGTTTTACGCAACTCTTCACATGCAAGTTTGTTCCGTCGTTGATGGGAATGGATATTTCATTCAGTTACATCACAATTTCTCATCATCATGAGGAGACTCTCCTTGTCATTGATAAGGAGCATAATAATCCGTGACGTTTCGCGGCGACTCCTCATCCTCAAGTAAAAATGCGTCCCTTCATTAATCAGGGTTGAATTATGAATCCATTCAGTTTTATGGCAGTTTTCCATCCTCGTACTCCCGGTGGAAGCATCAGTTAGTAAAACAATGAGCAGTTGTTTCTTACACAACAGGATTGGTATGTATTCATACAGAAGTTTTTATAGTGACGACCTATTGAAATATAGCTTTGATTTAAATCTCCGGTGGTATATTTTTGAAACGTTTTACTTTATTTCACAACGAAGCAAAAATAAATCTTAAAGGCACGTCGTGATTGTCTCATATTTGGAGCCAGAGAGTTGAAAGCTTCAAATCGAAATTTCGAGGAAGATTCGCATTTCGAGAGCAATAATTGTATACAATTTTGATGTATTATAAATCTGGCATATCTTGTGGTGAGGAAGTTTATAGAAGGGTCGTCGGCTCGGGTGTCTATAATTGATTTTTCCATGATTCAAAACAGGAAAGTTCATCAAAAATTAGGCCATGGGACATAAATGTAATAAAAAAAATGAAGATTTTTCCAGCTTATGAACTATTATTTTTTAATGAATGTTTCAATATGTTCTTTTAAAAATCATTTCGGTATAATAGTAAAAATGCCATTTTTTTAAAATTTCAACATGCGATACATTTTAGTTCCGTTAGTCATGAATTTAAAGACTAATAAAAAAAATTAAGAAGACTTGTTATTGCTTTTAATAAGCTTTGAAAATACTTCTTTTAAACAATGAAACCAAGTTTTGTCATTACTTACAAATATGCCTACAAATCTATTTCTAAAATGAAATGTTTAAAGCTCGTATTGAATAATGACAATTTTTATGATGTCGTAAAGATAAATGTAACCGATGATGTCATCTAATATTCACCTCAATATTGTAGCGTCTACTACTAGTAGCAAATCCGAAATGGGAATTGAATTCCAAAATTTATTTGACGTGATATAGCTGATGGCAAATAAATTTTGGCGGGGATACATTTTTGCATAAACAGAAAATGATCTCCGATTACTACAGATTTATATATTTCAGCAATCTGGCTGATCTTGCAACTGGTGAAATCGGGAGCAATCGTAATAGTTTTTTAAAAATATATTCATATCCTGTTTGGAAACAGCACGAGATCTATATTAGAACGGAACTTTATTTTCTACTCGGGTCATATGACGAGGATGACACCTGAGCCAACACCCTCTTTTCCAAATTTCCATATTACTCAAAGATAAAGCATTTTGCCCAAAACATTACATTTATTAAGTATCAAGCGTGCATATACGATTTATCGTTAATGAAATAAACCCTCATGAATTCCGAATTTGAAGTCGTATTGCCTCGTAACCGAGTACTTACCACTAATTTTTGAACTCTAGCTATCCTTGTAAAGCACTATGTGTAAGTAATTCATTTGTTTGTGGTGGTTTGGACAGAAGTCTGTAGTTAGTTTCATTTTCGCACGGGTTTGATGTCTCTACTTAGTGAAATTTTTGGGAAAATATATGAAATGTTGATTGTTTTTTTAATTATAGCTTTTAACTCTTTAATTATGGAACTATTTTTTTAAAAAATAAAAATTTGCATCCTATATACTAAATATGTAATTGATATGCTAATAAACTTTTAACTGTCATTATAAGTCTTTAAATAAATGGAAAAAAATTTGGAGCTTCCTCCTCAATACTGGAAGTACTATTTTTAAGATATATTTTTTGGTAATATTTGAAATTTCAATTGTAATTATTTGAAGGACACGAAAATTGAAATTAATTATGTCAAACAATGTTATGAGTAATATACAAAATATAAAATAAAATAAACATAAATAATTACTATTTATGCATTTATATTGCTTTTATATTCAAATGCCTATTATTTCTATAGCTAATATGGTATTAAAAAAGTTTTCATTTGCATGTAAGGATATACTGCGTTCACTGAATGTAGTCTTGACTCAACTTTTCTAGAAGTCGATGTCCGTAGTGGTCTGATAGTAAGGCCGCGTCTGTGAGACTGGAAAGTCCAAGCTCGATACCTAAGATATCTCGATTCCTTTGAAGATCCATCGTGCAAGCGCTCCATACGGTTCTAACCTCCTTTTATTGATGTGGTGCAGACGTTTGGAGAGAGGGGTCACCTGCTCAAAGGTTGTCCTTGTCCTCTTATTCAACATTACAAATCCGTAACAAAATAACCATAGTGTTGCTTTTAAAACGATACGTTAATATAAATAAATTAAATTAAACCTTGAAGTCCACATTTAACATCTTAATTGTGATGTTAGCAAACTTTCAAAGAAAAGTAAGTTTATGCTGCTAATTAACAATTGATAACTAAATAAAATAGAAGTTTACATAATTACAATGAATCTCCAGGCGCCTAAATTAATGCAATATCGTTAGAAAACTTTTAATTCCTGTTAGTAGATAAATAAAGCGATATGTAATTTTTTTTCTCTTACACAGGCTCGTCGTCGGAACCAAAGCGTCACAAATTTACTTTCAAACACAATCACCAATCTGAATGAGAAATGGCTGCTGGACAATATTCTATACTCAATTAATAACTATATTCAGCTAAATTATCACGTGTACACCAATAACTCTCTCTCTCTGCAATAGCAACACTGGCGGGAAATGTGTTGAGGTGCTCAGAGGCACCACCGGCCACGGTACAACCCTTTCTTAAGTATGTCCCGTCATTTATGGGAACTGCCAGGCCCCCGCCTTTATTTGTACCCTCCAAAGGGACGAGAACTAACCACCATGTCGAAAGCTTTTCATCATTAGGTGCCCCCCGGGCTTATACATTTGGTTAAGAAAAAAAGATCACATTATGATGTTTCATCTGTTTTCAGACTTCTTGCCACACTACAAAACAACTTTTTTCTGATATCTAATATTATTCTAATTTTAGTATCACAATTTATTACTTTTTCATATCTTCTGAAAAGAAATTATATTGAATAATTCTGATATTATCTGATAAAAACTATTTTGTCCTTTTTAGTATCACAATTTATTACTTTTTATATGGTATAACTTTGGAAGAATTTTATAAATTCCCTAATTATTCTGAAAGATAAATATGATCCTTTCATTTGATTTGCAATGTTTAAGAAAATTTAAAATCTAACTTCACCCATGGCGCCAAAATAATTTATTAAACATTTTTCATACGTAAAGATTAATTTATCTACTTTTGAAAGAAACTGAACATGAATAAAAATTAATCGTAAGCTTGTAAACGGCCCATTTTATTTGCATTCTCAATGGTGGTTTTTACTTAAGTTTGCAGTTTTATGCTGATTCATTATATTCTCATTTCAAAGCCAGCTAGAAGTTTCTACTAATATTTTAGACATTTTTTAACTTTATATTTGGCAATGCATCCTTCTCAATTAGTTGAGTAACGTTTGTTTCAATGTGATTTGAGTATTTTTTTAACATTATAGATAGAGAAGTTCCCGCTATGAGAAAATAAAAGTTAGCGGTAGAAAGAATCGCACGGTGGAAGATGCAACAAAGTCAATAGGCATTTAACAACATCTGAGGTATTATTAACAGGATATCAGCACATTTAGATGCGAACGTCTTTTAATTTTTACTATAGACGTATTATTAAGAACAATAATTTTTGTGTTTATTTATTTTGTACATAATAATTTATAATTTGTACTTATTTTATTTTGTGTATAGTTTCTAACGTACAGATTTACATTAGCTCCGATCACCTGAATTAGTTTCTATAACAAGTGCCCTAAAATTTAGTTTGAAAAATTTATAGCATCTGGAACTTCAAATGAATTGTCTAATTTTTCTTACTTTGGAAGAGATGAATTCATTTGGTTTAGATCATTTAAGGAAATCCACTACAGAAATTTAAAATAATTAAAAATCAGAATGCATGTATTAATCATATACATTTGCTGTCAAGATTAGTTCAAAGTGTACAGTAATGAATTAAGTGATATTAGATAATTTTTTTACCGATTTCTGTATGTAATGTATTCGACTTGCTGCTAAAAGAAATTTATAGATGTTTGTAATTTAAATTTAAGTCTACCATTTAGAGAATGTGCTGCCTTAATGATTCATTTAAGAATCTATAGATTACTTGAGGTGGATTTGAGGATTATACGAAACTAACAATTTTGGACGACCAGCTTGTTCATGAAGATTTACAGTTTGATTATTTAAATTATTGATAGGAAATGAATTTTTCTTTTACTTTTCACTTTCTATTTGATCATTAAACGATTTGAAACGCGTGAATTCAATCGAAACTGTTTACTAAAAATTAGTTATTGCACAAATAACAAAGTGTATAAACTATTGAATAAACTGAGTGAGGAAAATCTAATGCGGAATTAATGCTCGCAGAATGTTTTAAATCTTAATTTTAGCGTTTGTTAAACTACGAGATTGGATGTTTAGACACGTGACTTTAGATTTCACTATAATATTCAAAATACTGTTACAGTTTATGCATAAAATTAAATTTAAAAAAATAAATGTCTGGAAATATTATGAATAAAGTGGTACTGTTTTAAGTTTAGGTTTTTATGTAAGAAAAAATCAATGTTGTCTGAAGTTGTTTAAGAAATGTATATGTCTTTTTTCATAATCAAGACATTGGACCTACTTAGTATAGCAGCGATTAAGCCTAATTTTATCATCTTAATTTCTTTTGCAACTTATTTCTTCTAATTAAATGGGGAGGAGGAAGGTTTGGTGACATAGCGAATGCACCTCCGTGCTTTTCTAATAATATTTTGAAGCTCAGTTAATTAGCTAAGCACAGCATTGAATAAAGTTTATTTGAAAAACCTACAATAAAGCAATCTGAATTGTCTGTATAACGTTTTTTTTCCATTTGATAATAAGCTATTAAAACAATTTCTGTGTAAGTATAGATATCTTTGTATCCATTTAAAGCGTCCTCCTGTGATTTGATTTCACCTTAAAATTTTGAAAAACTGTAATTTTATAGAAAACATTTCTTTATTAGATAAAATTTAAAAGTAGCCGATACAAAGATTCACGATTAAGATTTACACTTTTTATCTAATTAGATGACCCACTCTGTTATATAAAGTTGGTTTGAAGGAAAAGCAAAGTCGTAGCCGAAATCACGAAGATAAGTTAGGTTGAATTTTTAATTTCGTTTCATTCCATCTCACTCCATGAGGCACTCATTATTTATAAGCAGTGCAGGACGCAAACACACAAGGAAGCAAAAATAAACGAAAAAGAAATGAAATCTTTTATCTCTGGTGCATCATGATGTTCTCATAAATTTGACACGTGTAAAATTTGGACAGAAATTTTCACACTTGTTGACTTTGACAATCGAAACGCAGGAATCTTATATCTTTATCCCTTAACTGGAATGGTGGTGTAG
Source organism: Argiope argentata (assembly GCA_026289955.1). NCBI lineage: Eukaryota > Metazoa > Arthropoda > Arachnida > Araneae > Araneidae > Argiope > Argiope argentata. Next base: position 1,737,955 of record JAOUZG010028144.1, read on the forward strand.
TATTTTTACAAAGCTTCATTTTGAATTATTAAAAAGAAAAAGTGGAATCGGATCAGGAAATAAGAGAACATTTTAGAATGAAGCTATTATGGGCTAAATTTATTAAATCCTAAAGTAATTACGCAAATTATTGCAATATATCAAGATAGAGATTCACATCATCTTTTCGACGTTTAACCATACGGTTTACGTTCCAAAAGTTTGGGCCGAAGACGTAGACAACGTCACACTGACTTCGAGCCCTTCCATGGTTCGGCAAGTTGGTCCTGAGTTATACGAGCACACCTTATGGAATATAAATACTGAGTATAAGACACAACTGTTTTAATGTTGTGGGATATTGAATAGGTAATTACATCCTGATGCAGTAATTGTGATTGATAACAACCCTTTTGAATATCTATCTCTAAAATATCTTAAACCCATGAGATTTATTTGTAATTCCGGCTCGGTCATCATACTTCGGACTATGTCTGTGGTTTTAGATTTAGGGGTCAATTTATGATTTATTTATTATCTCTTATATAAAACATAATTGAGAAAGAATAATCTAATTAGCTAAAACCGTATAAATCGCATATGTATCTTTGCAGTGAACACTTTAAATTTTAACTAACCTGTTGTTGATTTTATTTATGGCGCTTGCCATATTGGACCCCCCCCCCGCCTATACAGCAGCAGATTTAAGTCGAAAGGAGCGTCTCTTGTTTTTGAAGTAGCGCCAACTAGGGCCAAGAGTAGGACTTAGCTACACACTCACCACATTCGCTTGCACAACCCATTTTTACAGGGGGGCACATTCACACATCTCATAGATAGCAAATAAAAGAATAGCCATGCCAGAACCGGGACTCCAAGAACACGAGGAAGACACGCTTCCTCTGCGTTAGAAAGCCGACAAACTTTAACTAATCTAGCAATTATATGAATTATTATGAGAATTATGTAAAAAAATATTTATATATTTGTTTTATATCTTGAATGAAGAATATAGAAGACATTATATGAAAATATTGTTATAATATGAATGTTAATATATTATGAAGGGCATCACCAAAAACCCATTGTCTCTACTAGTATTTGATAAAACAATGCAAAATATCTATATTTTGAAATAAAATTTGTTTTATTGTAACTTGATGCTGTTCCGATAGATTAGAATTATTTTAAAAGATATGTAAATTAAGTTATTAAGAGAAAAGAATTTAAGGAACTTCAGTATTTTACAGCTAGTGGCATATGAAATTAGTTGATAAATGAGGCTTGAGTGAAGGAATTCTAAAAGTTTTATTATAGATTAATAAAACTTAGAATTTAAAACTTTTATAACACTCTTATATAAAATGACAATTTACTTTGTTTTCGAAAAAATATTTTACCAATTTATATGGTAAGCTCTCAGATTCAGAGCTATAGGCCATCAGTTTTGAAACCCGATTTTATTAATGATTCATCGTGTTTTCAGGCCTCTTTCACATTAATTCTGATTCGCGTATCAAATATTCCACCATTGATCTGGTGCAATAGATTCAAGTGAAAAAAAATGATCCAAAAATCGGCCTTGTTATTTGGCCGGGATTCAAAATTTCCAGGTCTTCAAAACAGAAAAAATAGCACACATGTTGCTTGCTATTGAAACATTAATATATTGCTAAAAATTTTGCAAAACGATTTAAAAAATGAGTTGTTAAAAAGTTTAATTTCACTAATTTTGTTCCTAAATTATTATAATATGAATTAACTTTATAATCCAAAGTTATGAATGCCGATGAAACCAAAGCAAGAAAACCTTTTGCATGTTAAGCGATATTAATTTAATTGCGTTTGATATACAAAAATTATTAAGATATTAGTTAAATCGGATACAAAAACAGAAAAAAGCGAAATTATACTTTTAGGTATTTTGTGGATGAAGACTGATAGGTGAATAGATTTCCAAGTCCGCTTTCTATCAATGATTTTAATAATCCCCGTCCAATGTTAGATGGAATCTGCAAGTGATATATCGGACTTGCACAAAATGTTGAATAAGTTCATGAATATTGTATTTATATTTCCAAGCAAATTCCCGATAGTTGATGACTTAGCATTTTTACGGAGCTATTCATATTATTGTATTTCACTTATATTTATATTATGTGAAAACATAATGTTTTTGGAATGAGGTTTTTGGCGTCAACAAAAATCCATAGGCGAAAAATAAAAATTTTATTATCTGCACGGCCATTTTAAAAAAATCAGCTTTTAATAAAATGTTGCCATTGCATTTACAAAAGCTCTGATTTTTTTAAAAAGTGAATGACTACAGAAAATGAAACCTAGAAAAATATCCTTTTGAATACGTGATTATAAGAAATGAAATAAACAGGAAATGGGCTATTTTTTTAAAACAATAAATGCGAGACAAAGTTTTTTGGATCGTTTGCAATACTAAAGGGACTCATTCGATGAAACAATGCAAATGAATAAAAATATAATTTAACTTGTACGAGAACGTGGTACTTGGCCTTTCAAGAAATTAATTCTGACTTAATACATTGAAATAGGCATAGATTTTATTTTATTCTTTTATTATAAATATTTTCATCAAAAATTATGTTTAACTTATTTCTGTTATTAATTAGAGGATAACTATTGTTATTCAATACATAAAAAGAAAAGAAAAGAAATGACCTGAAATTCAACTGAAAAACTTCAATTATCATCACCTTTTATTTTTAATTTTTAAGTAATCTTATAGAATTATTCGCTTTATAACATATGATAAATCTATTACAAGCTATTTTAATACTCGTAAAATTAAAACAGACACTGAGGTTTATTTTAAATAAAATTCCGTTTTTTATTTGATTTTAGTGTTATCTGTAAGAGATAGCGTTGGCTGCGAATACGTTGAAGTTCATTGGCTTTGAAACTGGTAAGAATGCATTTATGGAAGCATAGTTTTTTAAATTTAAATTATAAATGGTATTCAGCTATTTTTATGTAACTCTGTAATAAATATATAATACAACTTCTACTGAGGAAAATTAAATTCCTTTTGAACTTAATAAAAATAATTTGAAGTATTGTAATTCAGTTTGATAATAAATTCCGCAATATTTTTTTCTATATTTTTTATTTTGTTATTAAAGTTCTGGAAATTTTAGAAATGCATGTGTATTAAATAAGGAAAGTAATCAAACCACTTGTTGTTTTGCAATTTATAAGATTTTGAGTTACGGCAGGTTAAACATCTTTATATCTCAATCACTATTAAATTTGCATTTACATTCATAATGTAAGAAGAAATTAAAGTAAAATAATCCTTATAAAGCCGGAATTCCAAAAATATGGATATGACCCTCCCTCACCCTCCCAGTGAAAGTCGCTTACAAAAATCATGCGAGCAAGAAAATACTCGAGTGACTTTTTTTTTTTCATGTAATAAATCTAGTAACGATAATTGAGAAATATACTTTGATTTATAAGATATTTAAACTCATTATTTTTTTGTCTATTAAAATTCCATTTCATTTTTACCTGTTTTGAAATTTTGGGGTGACTTCTAAAAGAAAATGGAATTACGAAATTGTTTTTGCTGAAAAGGGATTGTAAGTTAAAAGCATTTAGATAAAATTATATTGGATAAACATATAAAATCCCTCTTTAATTAAGCATGGTATTTATATCATAGTTTTGGGGGGATTTCTGCAACAAGTGAACGCAATCAAATATATATATATTTTAAAATCGATAAATATATATCTTGTATATAAATTCTTTACCGTGTTTTCATTATCTTTGATTTTGTATCTATATTTATATCATAAATATACATACAAAATTAAAGGTGTAAATAAAATAATTTTTAATTTCATTGGCTTTTCTTCAAAACCAGAATCGTAATTGTGCATATTATTTATAAGAAATACTTTCTATATAAACTATCTTAATTTTTTACTGAAATTTATGGAAAAAATCTTTCGAAATTTATTTATTAGAAGAAATGTTTTTAAAGATATTCGAACTCTTAAATTTTGAACATTTTTATCATTTGAATTATTATTAAAATTGTGGATGTAATATTACGGCATTTAATAATGCGTTTGCAATATGTATGTATAGGCAGATAGATATTTCGAATGAGTAAAAGAAGCGAACTATATATAACTATTAAAATAAAAATGTCATACTTAAATTAATAATGGCTTAGTAAAAAAGAATTTCATCGAGATGGATAATATAATAAAATATAATCCTTTTCGATAAATACGGTAGGAAAATGGAGCGCTATTTTAGTGAATCATTTGAAGGATGTATTGTGGTTTCTCTTTAATTTTTGTAAAATCATTAATGAGAGTACTCACAATAAAAGTGCATATTTAAAGAGTTTGAAATTCTACAGTTAATTTCTATTGGGTAAAGTTGGGCATGCGAAAATTTTAAGTTGTTACTACTCTTTTTGGTAAGCAATTATTTAATACGAATTTTCATAAACTCATGACTTTATTTTTATTTTTCTTGCATTTAAAACTTTTCTTCATATTTAATTCTGCCCTTTGAGTTTTTAAAATTCTGTAAAAATAATATCTATTTGATGTAGATAATTATTTCAATTTTTAAAGAAATTTGAATTATTCTGCATTTTGGAATTTCATTTGCTAAATTTGATTCCTTTAAAAATAAAACTGCAGATATTTTTTATGTTAATGCCGTTCCATCGCGAGATTAACTTGGTATACGCTTATGGCATTTTAAGAACCTTGATTAAAATACTTAATTGATTGTCCTTGATTTTAGAACAAAAATGTAGTTATTTTCTTTATAAAAGTAACCTTTTAATAGAAGAAATCTAGTGATCATAAAATAATTGCTCAAAGTAATCAATTGCTGGAAAATTTTTGTCATCAAATACGGCTTGTCAGGCTGTTCTGAAAAATAAAGTCTCTCGGGCTGTAAATTGACTTGATGATCGAAACTTAGTGGCATGATAACGGCTCGTAACGTTTAACTCGATTCTTATCTCGCGTTATTTACCTTTTTTGCAAATGGCATTCGGAGTCATTATAAAGAAGAGGAGGGGGCAGATGATCGCTGTTAATGAAATAGATTCGGATAATCGCGAAGGAACAAAACAATCGATACACCGGAATTGATATTTTCACTGAGGATCTTTGGCGAGCGGGAGCTTGGCGCGCTGGCGGCTGCCGTGGCGCGGGAGGGGGGAAACCGCGGACGAGCGGATCTCCTCATCAGTGCTTGACGCGGATCGCGTAGGGACGGGATGCGCCGCTGCAGGAGTCGGTGGAAAAGAGCCCTGCTTCGGCAGCAGGACGAAAACACCGCATCCCGGACTTCGGGCGCGGGGCTACTACTCTGAAATCCAACCATCATCGGTAGGCGAGACATCCACCCGCCACCATTTCGAAACTCCACCTGGTCGAGAAGTGGGGGGTGACCCCCGTGCTCCGGCCCCGGCGTAATGTCCTCCTGGTACCGCCCCCTCCCCTGCGGAGGGCCAGCAGTGGCGGCGTGGGTGACCTCAAACGGACTCAGTCCTCACACTCTGTTTCTTTGTCCAGGTCCCTGCCGAAGCTGCACGGCGAAGATGGAGGAGGAGGCCCCACCGAGGGAGGCGGCGTGGGAGGCGCGCAGATGCTGTCCATGCCTCCCCTGTGCAACTTCGAGCCCATCCCTCACGACCACGACTACTGCGAGCGTGTCGTGATCAACGTGAGCGGGCTCCGGTTCGAGACGCAGCTCCGGACGCTGAACCAGTTCCCGGACACCCTGCTGGGGGACCCGGCTCGGCGTATCCGCTACTTCGACCCGCTGCGGAACGAGTACTTCTTCGACCGGAACCGGCCCTCCTTCGACGCCATCCTCTACTACTACCAGAGCGGGGGCCGACTGCGGCGGCCTGTCAATGTGCCGTTGGACGTCTTCGCTGAGGAGATCAAGTTCTACGAGCTGGGCGAGATGGCCTTCAACAAGTTCCGCGAGGACGAGGGGTTCATCAAAGAGGAGGAGAGACCCTTGCCCAAGCACGAGCTGCAACGCAAGCTCTGGCTTCTATTCGAGTACCCCGAGAGCTCACAAGGGGCTCGTGTGATCGCCATCGTCTCAGTGGTCGTCATCCTGCTGTCGATCTTCATCTTCTGCTTGGAGACGCTACCCGAGTTCAAGCACTACCGCCTATTCAACACCACCAACAACATGACGCGCGTTATAGAAGACGAGGTGCCTCGCACCACGGACCCCTTCTTCATCATCGAGACGTGCTGCATCATCTGGTTTACATTCGAGCTGCTCGTCCGTTTTCTGGCGTGTCCCTCCAAAATGGCCTTCTGCAGGGACGCCATGAACAGCATCGACTTGATGGCCATCATCCCGTATTTCATTACGCTGGCCACTGTCGTGAGTGGTCAGCGTCCGCAGGAAAGGCCCATCAATGAGAGGGGCAACAACCAGGCCATGTCATTGGCCATCCTCAGGGTTATCCGTCTGGTGCGTGTGTTCCGGATCTTCAAACTGTCCCGCCACTCCAAGGGCCTTCAGATCCTGGGCCGGACTCTCAAGGCGAGCATGCGGGAGCTCGGCCTGCTCATCTTCTTCCTCTTCATCGGCGTCATCCTCTTTTCGAGCGCCGTCTACTATGCGGAGGCGGACTCGGAACGGTCTTTCTTCAAAAGCATCCCCGACGCGTTCTGGTGGGCCGTGGTCACCATGACAACCGTCGGCTATGGGGACATGCGACCCGTCGGGGTGTGGGGCAAATTGGTGGGCTCGCTGTGCGCTATCGCCGGCGTGCTCACCATCGCCCTACCTGTGCCCGTCATAGTCTCCAACTTCAACTACTTCTACCACCGTGAGACGGACCAGGAGGAAATGCAGTCGCAAAATTTCAATCATGTCACCAGCTGTCCGTACTTGCCCGGTACGGTGGGCGCCAAGCTCAAGAGGGACTCTGTCAGCGAGTCCGCCTCGGACATCATGGAACTGGAGGAAGGCATGCTGCTCAGTGTCGAGAACACCCACATGCTCGGCAACTACCACCACCAACAGCAGCAGCAGCTGCAGAAGAAGCCCAACTGCAACCCCCTCCACAACAACAATATTAATGCCGTCTCGATTGAAACCGATGTTTGAAGTAGTGCTTGGTTGGTAGCTGCGCAATATGTCCTCCTACAGAGCAGCCTTTATATACACGTATCCTTTTTCTCTTGTGTCCCAACGATAGCGTCCTTTTTCAGGTCTTCTGCGGCGTCCTGGGTGAGTCCCCTTCCCTTTCACTCTCTCTCTCTCTTATTATTGCATGCACAGGCTCCTTTCTCTATATTATTTTCTATATATATATATATATTTAAGCCTTTTTTATATATATTTAAGCCTTTTTTATAT
>JAOUZG010028144.1:1745347-1803709 GCA_026289955.1 Argiope argentata
TATATATATTTAAGCCTTTTTTATATATATTTAAGCCTTTTTTATATATATTTAAGCCTTTTTTAATATGAGAGATGCACTGGTAGAAAATAAGGCTCTTTGTTTAGTTTTTTTTTAATGTGTTTTTTTTGAATGTGTGTAAACGTAATGTAAAAAAAGTTTTTGTGTTTAGGTTTTTAATTATTTAAAAATAGTTATCATTGTAGGAAACCCATTTGAATACCTATCGAAAGAAATCTGTCTTTTTTTATCCCACATAAGAGGATTTGTGAGATGCAAAATATAAATAAATCGTAAAACTAGCCTCCAAAAGCATACAAAAGGATTGACAGATCTAATAATTTGAAACCGTTTACAAGAAACGATCAAAAATAAGAAAGAAGTGGTGTAATTTAAAATAAAAGAATGAATTTTTTTTCTAAATTTACAGATAATATAGTATGGATCTGGTTTAACGAACATTGAAAAAAAATCTTTGTCCCAAAATATTTATTTAAAAAAGTTAATAAGAGAATCCGTGTTAGGAATTTTATGACGAAATAAACAAACAAAAAAATAAATAAATACCAGTTATTATTAATTTTAAGTATACTGAAGATTGAATTTAATGATAACGTACTATTGCATACATTGTGTACTATAATCGAAAGTTAATTGGGGGGGGGGCGTATATATAATATTGTTAGTCCACTCCAATTGTTGTAATCGAAAGTTAATTGGGGGGGGGCAGTTTTGTCTTTTTTTTTTTTCCTTTTTTTAAAAAATGAAACTGTATCATTGTTATAAATAATTTAAAACTATAGTCTTGGACATTATTTCTGTAAATCGTTTAAGGGGTTTCACCTTATGAAAATAGGTAAAACTTGGAGGAAATTAGTAAAAATATTGTTTTTGATATTTGCCACCATTTTTGACTTAATATATTGTTCAATGTATCCAAAACAAGATTCCTGACAGCAAATATATATATATATATATATAATATTGTTTAGTCCACTTGGTAAGGATTTTTCCATTTAGAACAGATTTAATTTAGTGATGTGAAGGGATAGTATAGTAAATGCTTATTGACAAATAAATGTTATTAAATTATTCTGATAAAAAAAGGAAATTATATAAAATTTTATTAATTAATTTTAATCAATGATTCTTAGCCATCACAAGGATTTAATTTCCGTAAAATCCATTGATTTTTTTTTTATCTGGCATAAAAAAAATTTTTATAGTTAAATGATTTTATTGTTGTTTTAAATTAATAGTAAAATAGTCGTTTTACTATCATATCTATTTTTCCCTAAAAGAGTGAAATAAATTGCATTTACGTTATGTATAATGTTAAAATTTTGTACTAAATAATACCGGGCATAAATCGCTAAATATAATTTTAGAAGTTTTTTTTTATATCGAAGACATCTTTTTGATACAGAGCAGTTTTTCACTTTATCAATGTAATACAAAATTAATAAAAAAAATTACTGAAATTCAAATTGATTTATATGCCTTTTGGAGGATTTAGACAATAGATTCAAATTCAGAATTTCAAAAATCTGATGATTCCTGATTCAATCAAACCTTTTTAACATGATCATGTTTATAAATTGAAATACCATCTGCAAACTGTAAAATGTACGATAGAAAAAAAATCTTTCAAAGCAGAGTAGCAGGCAGATAATTAAATCTAAAATTACCGAATTTGGTAAATAAATATGTATTAATAGAAAATGCTTGAAGAAAGGATTTTTCTAAAAAAATTAAAGAGGATTTCTGATTAAACCTGAATTAAAATTCTAATATTTTTCCACAATAATTTGAGATCAAATTATTCCACAGAAATCATTTTTGTGCTTGATAATTTTTTTAAAAAATTTAATTATTAGCGATTTTTTTTATTTTAGTGATTTCTTTAATTTTAATAGATTTTTAGATGCAATTTATGAATATATTTTAAATCAATATTTTAGATACTTGGTTGGTTTGTACACGCGTTTTGTGGTGATATTAAATACATTTTATGTACGTTTTATTGCTCATAAATAAATAAAAATAAATTTTAAGAATAGAATATAGATTGACCCGAAATAAATCAAGCCTAAAATATTATCATGTTTCCTTCAAGAGATTATAATCTCCTTTTGATGTTAGTCAGTTTTTTCTTTATTTTATAAGAAAAGTAAAAACATCTTTCCCTGCTCTGCAGGGAATAGGAAATTTTTTCACAAAATCAAATAGCAACTTTTTAAAAATATAAAAGAAATTCGAATTTTGTTTTCAAAAAATTCTTAATTATAAAAATCTAAATTTTTTTAAAAAAATATTTTAAAAAAACTCTCTAATAATAATACAAAAAATATATAACATTTCTATGAAATATAAATAAATATAGCTTTATTAATTAATGGCCCCATATATCTGCAATTATTGTGTTTTCAAAGCATTTGGAATAACAGAATCTCATGATGGGTCATTGTGTATAGAAGTTCTAAGTGGATCTGAGTTAACCCAGTTTTGTGCTAGAGTTTTCAATTTTTTTCTATTCTTTTCAAAATTTATATTTAGAATTTTTTTGTTGTTTGAAATTACACTTTCATCACTGCTTTCTTCAATACTGTAGTTATAAAATTGCTAAGCATAATCAAATTTGTAGTATTATGTGAATGCAACAAGTGTGTGATAATACAGGTTAAGATATTTTTGTTGTAAGAAAAATTTATTTTTTTAAATAGGAAAATTATAGAATATTTCTCAAGAGAATAAACATCTTTAATTTGTTTTTTTAATCATACGATTGAAGGCTATAAAATACTTAAATATTTAAAACTACCTTATTTTTTAAAGTTTATATCAAGAATATATTTATTTATATATATCTTATCAATAAAAAGAATTAAACAATATATTTTTTCACCTTAATAAGCTTTTTAAAAGGCATTCTTGTGGAAAAATACCTATAAATTTCCATTTATCTCAAATTATTATAATAAATATTTTTCTTCTTAAACATTATTTTAATTGGTAGTTACTCAAGAAAAAAATTGTTACAAAACGATTCAATTCGGCATTTTAATCGATTTTTTTACAATATCATAAAAATAGCGTGTAATAATGTAGCTATTTCTTTTTTTAATTTTCAGTTTCTACTTTCTGTTTTCGATTGTATTTTTGAACGTATTAGCATGTAAAAACATTTTTAAGTAGATATTGTAACAAAAGATAGGTTCTTATTCGATTTTTTTTAAACTTTGAGCCCTTTAAAGCGAAATCTTAGAGGATGATATTTTTCTTCTTAAAAGGGGGCATCTATTTTTTCTGAATCTTTTTATTTTCATTAGCAACTAAGCAAATAAATAAAAATCTGTGTTTGTAAGTGGAATCAATTAGAACAATTTTTCCGGCGCAGTTTTAAAAATAATACTTAGAAACGCATGCTTTCCATTTTGAAGACAAACCAAAAAAATTTCTTAATCCTTATCTAACATAAAATGGTAAACAAATTATGTAATATATGTTAAAAGCATAAATCATTTTTGAATTTCAAAATTTTCATGCTTTTCTCTTTAAAACTTTGACAAGCCCATGCATTTTTTTTTTGGGGGGGGGGAGGGGTGCATGTTATTTTTGACTTTATCATAAATTTTTCAATTTAAATTTCATTTAATTTTTAAAATTAGAAAATAAATCCTCTACTAGAAACACCTATTTTTCTTAATGTATATTTTAAGGGATTAAAAATTTATACCCTAGTTTAAAAAGGGTTTACTCAAAGAAAAGTTGTTAAATTTTATTTTTATCTAATTATTCGTAAATAAACTTTTAAAAAACCTGAAGTTTTAAACATAAATATTGATTTGAGTAATTGTAATTCAAAGTTTTAATTTAACAGCATCTTTAGACATGCAATTTCTTATGAAAGAATTATGATAGCTAAATTATTTTTCACGTAATAATGTTTAACATTTTATCTGCAAGTTTCAAAAAATCAATCAAAATGTTTTCTAAAATATCATTTATTGAATTGTAGTTCACTCACCAATAAAATATTTTTCAAACATGCAAGTAGAGATTTTAACATGAATGAATGAATTAAAATGATGGCAGGTTTTTTTCTCAATTTCGAAGTATATTGTTTAACAAGAACCATTTTTTATATCACTTTAAATTACAAATACCTAGACTTTTATTGATATCGTTCTTTTTCAATGCGTTTTCCCCCTCTTATTTTTAATTTTTTTAAAAAAATTATATTTAACAAGAATATTTTTTTCCGTTATTGAATTTATATTTACGCGTATTATGTTAGTATCAAATAACGTTTGGTGTTTACACATGTTTAATATGTAATTAAGTGTAGATTTTAAAAATAGAATTCCAGCTTAAAATATCAATTTGCAGCTATTTTTTTAAAATAAAAGGTCGAATTTATACTTTTGTTTTTTCTTATTTGTAGTATTGAAAAGAAGTTGTTATCGTCACAGAATTAGAATTTAAGATTTTAAAGAACTCTAGAAGTTTTAAAACGCCCTCAATCCAGAATACAGATTTATAGAAATATATCAATTTCTCTATGAACTCTACAATGAAAACGTTTTAAATCTCAATGCTGAAATTTGATTTATGATTTTGAAATAAAAATTGTATATTTCTAAAAAAATTGGAGATTTTCCATGAAGAGCTAGATGGATGCAATTCGGTATGTAATTTGAAAATGTAGATCCGTTTCTATTCAACCCAAATCAACCGTCTGCTGATTGTCCATCTGCCCTTCTTATATAGTTCAAAAACGCAAAGAATTTGATTATTGAAATTTGTGTTTTTTTTTTTTTTGTTTTGTTTTTAATAAATTGTAGTTCTACGTCAAATATCATTTTCTGTTATGTGACAAAAGATTTTTTGATTTTTTGATACTTCCGGTACTGAATACAGAAATTCATTAGTTATCATTTAATTATTTTCAAATATAAATTTTCCATTTCATATATTTATTTAGTTTTCAAATTCCCTCACCCCATATCCAGCTGAAAAAAAATTTAAATTTCCCCAGTTAAAGTGAAGAAACATAAATCATTATAATTGAGGATTTTTTAGAATATTACATCAACCATATACAGCTACAGGAGAAAAGAATAAAATTTGATTTCTCTAAGAAGAAAAATTGTTCATATCACTATATCGCCAATATGCAAATATGTGTTGACATATACTATTATGTCAGAAGACGATATTGTTTTGGGAATGAGGTTTTTGGCATCAACAAAAATCCGCAAGCGAAATATAAAAATTTTATTATCTGCACAAGCCTCTCAAAAAAATCGGCTTTTAATAACGCGTTGCCATTGCATTTACAAAAGCTCTGATTTTAAAAAAATAAGTTAATGACTACAGCAAATAAAAGCTAGAACATTTTCGTTTTTAGCACGTGGTTTTACGAAATGAAATAAATAGGAAATGGGATATTTTTTTTAAACAATAAATGCGAGCCAAAGATTTTTTGGATCGTTTACAATACTAAAGTGACTCATTCAATGAAACAAATAAAATTAATAAAAATATAATTTAACTTGCACGAGCACTTGGTGCTTGGCCGTTCGAAAAATTGTGTTCTGACTTGATACATTAAAATATTCATAGCAGATTTCATTTTAATCTTTAGCAACAGAAAAAAATTACATAAAATAAAATTTCATTTTATCAACAAAAACAACAACTGTTTTCATTTTTCTAACAATCATTTTAACAATTATTTTCATTTTTAATAACAATTTTTTTCGTTTTATTTGGTTATTTATCATTCTTCATATAACTGTTTTCTTTCGTTTTTTTACTTTCTCGCATCCGAAATAGAGAAAAATTCACCAATAATAAAAAAAATTTGGACTTTAGATCCTGATAAATCTTTACATTTTAGATCTGAGTTGGAAAATTTGTTTGCAAAAAGTCAGTCTTCGAAAAAAGTAATTCAAAAAAGCTTTAGCTAGACTGCTGAAATTTGTTGTATGGTCTTTATATCAAATTTGTACATTCCTGTAGAAATTTCAGCAAAATCATTTGTCATTTTGAAAAAGTCTGGCTGGCGCACAATAACTACAAAACCCTAGAGAACTGCATGTAAATAATTCAATACACAGAGCTAACATTAATATTGTAGATAACTATCAAATTTTGAGGCAAAATTAACAAGTGCTTGAAGGGATGTTGCTCTATACTTTAAGAAGCATATAAATGGGAAACTCAAGCACACAATGACTTAAATATATCAACGTTTAACTGGAATTTTAGTTTTGTATCAAATTTTTGTTTCCAAACAATGGGGGGAAATGCGTTTAAAACACGAATTTCAGTTTCATTACAGAGAATGCAAGAAAATTTCCGGGTGGCAATCCCCACTGATTTAGTTTTGTTATTTTCTGGTTGTGAAAAGAAAACCCACTCAAAATAGATAGCATCACAAAATATATACATTTCAATTTCTTTTCTAAATTCTCCGAAGATTATTCCAGTTTCAACAATTACATATAAAACGTAAGAAATCCATAAAAAAATTCAGAAAAGTAGAGTTTTAGAAAAACAGTTGAATAAATAGATCGGCTTTATGTAATCTGTTTACCGATTTTTTTAACCTAAGCTATTTTTATTCGCTCGTAAATTGTGCACATGCGTACCTTGTCTGCATTGCAAAAAGAAATCAATTAAAATCTGTTCTACAACAAGTTTTTTTATAATTCAATAAATATCTTTAGAAATTGAAACATTCTTTTCTACTTATATGCAAAATCTGTTGGGTTTTTTAAAAATATATACAGTGTCTCACAAAAGTGATGGGACACTTGGGATTTACAAAAGGAAAATGTAATAAAATAAATAAATAAACACGTACAAATTTTTTGTGGGTGTATTTCGTACTTAAATTTTGTAACAATTAATACATAACATACATTTTGTCAAAATATTAAAATATTAATTTAATAAAAATATAATTGTTTAGAACGGAGAAAAAATTAGCTCACATAAGTGATGGGACACCATTAGATATGCAACAAAAATCGTCTGAAATAAGCAATAAAAATATTTTTGGGGGTTTTATTTTTACTCAAGCAATAGGCAATAATTTATAAAATCGTCTGCAGTATTTCTCTCCAGATTGCTTTGGAATTTTTGTGTTTTTTAGCTCTGTGTAGCCATGAATGCTAAACGAAAAGAAACTTCGCCTGAAATTTGAAAAATAATTATTAATTTGCATATTGAACGTGGGAAATCTATTAGAGAAACTGCTAAAACAGTTAATTTGAGTCATTCAACAGTTTTCAACATCATTAAACGATATAAAAAGAATCATATGATTCAGGATAAAAGAAGACCTGGTCGACCATCAAAGCTATCTAATGGATTAAAGCGAATTATCGTTCGAATTATTAAAAAAAATCCAAGAATGAGTGCTCCTCAAGTTGCTGCGGATTTACAAGCATTATATGGAGTAATTGTTAATCCTGAGACTATTAGAAGAGTAATTCGATCTGCTGGATATCACGGTAGAGTAGCCAGGAAAAAATTCTTCGTAAGTGAAAAGAATCGAAAACTCAGACTGGCATTTGCAAAATCCTACATAAATAAGAATTCTGATTTCTGGAATAAAGTTATATTTGCTGATGAGAGTAAATTTAATATATTTGGTTCTGACGGTAGAATCTTGGTGTGGAGAAAACCCAGGGAAGAATTTCGTAAAGAGAACTTGGTGCCAACAGTAAAACATAGTGGAGGAGTTATGGTATGGGGGGTGTATGTCGTCCGCTGGAGTCGGTAATCTTGTTTTTATTGACAGTATAATGGATCAGTACAAGTATATCGACATTTTACAGCAAAATTTGAAATCTTCAGCACGAAAATTGAACCTTCGTAACGATTTTAAATTCTACCAGGATAATGATCCCAAGCACACTGCTTTGAACGTTAGACTCTGGCTGCTGTATAACTTTCCTGAAATAATAAAAACACCACCACAATCTCCTGACTTAAATCCCATAGAGAATACTTGGCAAGAATTGGAATCAAGAATTCGCAAACACACCATTTCTTCAAAACAACAGCTAAAATCGGTGCTTCAAGAAGAATGGGGTAAAATCACTCTAGAAATCACAGAAAAATTAGTCAAATCCATCCCAAGAAGATTAAATCATGTTTTAAAAGTAAAAGGAAATCCAACAAAATATTAAAACCTTTTAAAAAGTAAAATGTTTGGATAAATATTTGATGGAAAAGTAAGTGTCCCATCACTTATGTGAGCCATTTTTTTGCTCCTTTCTAAATGACTGTATAATTTATTAAATTTATTTTAATATTTTGACAAAATGTATGTTATGTATTAATTGTTACAAAATTTAAGTTTGAAATACACCCACAAAAAATTTGTACATGATTATTTATTTATTTTATTACATTTTCCTTTAGTAAAGCACAAGTGCCCCATCACTTTTGTGAGACACTGTATATATTTATTAACTTAGAATCTTTAAAATCATAGTATTTTTATAATTGTAACCGATCAATAGTAAATTGTATTTTAGAGTTCTGAAGGAGATAAAAAAATGAAATATACTGTTGCAAATTCCATGTTATGTGAGAATATTATTTTTATGGCGTTATTTATATTTATTAATTTAAGTCATTGACCCGTTTAAATCGGTTTAAAACAATAACGGAACTATCAGATTATGCACGAGTCGATGTTTAGAAAACTAGAGTTTTAAAGTCATTTGAAATTCAAAACTTTATCGCTAAGCCCTTTTTACAAAGCTCTGGTTTGAGCTAATTTATAATGACTATAATCATTGAGCTAATTTATAATGACTATAATCGTTGAGCTAATTTATAATGACTATAATCATTGAGCTAATTTATAGTGACTATCGTATTATGCTATATCGTTAACTTTTAAAACGATGTTTTTCCCCCCTCATCTCAAATCGTTTGAGCTCCAAAACCCTTTTTGCCTTTAGAAAATTGAGCATCAAGTACATATAACTTTCGATGCCTCTTTTCGCTGTTTTGCATTCATTTCTATTTTCTTATGTTCCCTTGAGCGATAACTTCTGAAGACCCTGCCCTTTATTGGTCAGTCAGGAGAACCGAGTGCATGACGGAAATTCGCCCCTCAACCGGATAAGTACCAAAGGTGACAACCTTCTTTATCACCTTCTAATAACACTAAAAGCAAAATATTGTTGCATAAAGAGCGATAAATCGTCAATTTTCTGCCAATGTATTTTGCAGCTTCAAAAACGTCAAACGAAATCATGTTTTCACATGATAAAAATAAGGCATTTTTAAAATAGTTTTGTCCAATAAATGAGACACCATTATGTTAAATAACATTCGATAAAAATGAGAGGGATTGAAAACAAGTATTTCTTCCACTAATTATGTTTTTGATGAAATTGAATTACGAAATTAACCGATTATAGGATCTTAACAAAATTATACATTCATAAATTATTGACACGTTTGAAATATAATTTTAATTGTAATTAACTTCGATGTAATTATAATGTAACTTTATTATTAAAGATAAATTATTAATTTGTTATTCCTATAAAAAGAAAGTTATTAAGCTCTTAAGAGTCGCTGTAAATTAATTTTCATTTGAAAAAATTCAAATTTATTAAATTTTTTCAAATGAAAATTTATTTTAGTTAGTTTTCAATGGACGCAAGATGTTTCTTGAAGGAAAAAAACAAGGGGAATGGTCTCCTCCAAATATATCTAGCGTATTTCTTAGCAAATTTGTTATTGCTTTTTTCCCTTGTAGATATTGAGCGAGGTTGAAATCCACTATTATACAGATATTTACTTTTTATTATTTCTTTCAATACTCAGATATTTAATAGATATAATAAGTAGAGTTTTGCACATGAGTGCTCGACTTTTAAAAGTTTGATTAAGGTGAGAAAAGCGAATATGTCTTTTGAATGTCTTTTTGGAAGGATTGAAACAAAGATTTGGCATAAAATTACAATATTAATAATATCATATACCACATTTCAATTATTTAAATCGTTGCATTTTTGTATAGTAGTGTTCAGATGAATGAAAATGCACAAATTAGATGATCAATAGATTGACCGATTTTGATCAAAATTTAATTATTCACTTTGATTCTAATGATAAATCAGTTACCAAATTCCATCAATCTAGTTTTGAACGTTTTGCAATTACCATTTTCTGTTACATTCCAGAAGACAAATAGACAGGCCTACTTTTTGAGAATAAATTTCAATCAAAACTCGTTTAGAAATCTACACATTTGGCAATAAATATGCGTAATAAATTTCATACTTTAAACTCAACCGGTTTTTAATCTATCGTCCTTGCAGTGAATGCGGACACTTCTGGATTGGAATATACTTCAAAATCTCGTCTTAAAATGTATTAACGATTGCTATATTTTCTTTTTTCATTAAAATATTCAGTATGCAATAGAAAATAGATACATAAAAAAAATTCGGTGTGGTTGCAAAAATAAATAACTTAATGAAACATATTCTGAATTAATATGCTGCTATAAATTCGATATTGAAATAATTTACTCTTATACTATATTTAAATGAAATTTAATTTTTCCCAGTATTATTTTTATATCTATGACAAAAAGGTACCTACGTATTAGGCCGTCGGCGCCTACGATCACCAACGGATTAGTCACTCATTGGCGACGTGTTCAAATTTGGCTATAAACCGTCGACGCCAACGAAACCAACAAAATGGCGGACGAGAGTTAAAGTTTGAACAATTTTTTAAATAATAGTGGTATTTTTGCCATAATCGGAGGTTTAGTCACTCATTAGAGACGCCTTCAAATTTGGCGATAAAGTTCGACAGTCTAATACGCAAGTATCCAAAAAAACAATTTTAAAAATCTTCTGCTACTACTAGTGAAAGTTGAGAAAAACTTTTTGCTGGATTTAATTTAATATTCCCTTTACCCTTACAAATAATTAAAAAAGTAATAATTTTATTTTCAAAATGTGACATACGATTATTAAAATTGAAACTGATAAATAACTCAATTGTGAAAAATGTATTACTTATTTTTCTGGACAGGCTAAATTAATCCATATTGTAAAAAAAGTGCATAACCTTTTGTTACATGGTTATAAAAATTGAAATTTGGGAATTATTTCCATTAATCTTGAAGGACAATTTTCATCGTAAAATCAAATTAATGAAAATTATAATAAGCAATTATATAATATTTATTGAAAATAAGAAATTGCAGATATATATAATAAGTCTTTGATCGTTATCAATTAAGAAATAAATGGCATTTGAGATAAGTAGAAACAAATTGCACTTTATGAACTAGGTGAGCATTTAATTACCTTATTATTCACATCTGATAACAAAATCTTTAGCAGTTATTTGACAATCTAATTAAAATTTATCTCTATAAGATGTTGTATAACACCCAAAATAAAAGTTTTAAAAAATCAGACAAGACAGTTTTAAAAAATCAGACAGACTTTCTCGATACAAAATCTAAAAAATTATTTCAATCGTCATAAAACTCGAATACGTGATTTTGACAAATCTGCACGTTGAAGGTCTTTCTATTCAAAAAACACATTTTTGATATCCTATTTAAATTTCTAGATTTCTATCAAATTTCGTGGAAACTATGGAAGTCGGTCTGTCCGACTTTTTATTATGAATTGAAAAGATGATTACAAAAGGAAGAGAACAAGATAAATAAAATTCTGTACAGTCAGTTTGGTTATATTAACGTTGCTTTAAAACATAGCTACACAAGACGATTTTGGGATAGACCTCGTAATTTTGAACTGGACGAGGATGACATCTGGTTTGGCATCCACTCTCCAAACTTCCATACCATACTAATGGCAGAACGTTTGGTATCGATGAATTTAGCATGTCCCAGACCCCCTTACACGGTTATTCTTCATTGGAATCGGGTCTCAAATTTGAAACCCTCCAGTTTGAAGCCGAAATTTTACCATCAGACCAGCGTAACCTTCGTACACATATACAATATCTTGAATCAAATCAAACTTTTAGACAAATCCAAAAACGAGCTCCCTAACTGTAGGTCTGTATTTTCATAAGAATGTAAACAAAACGATAACTTAAAGACGCAAGGACTCAAATACATAATATTAGGTAGGTGATTTTAGGAATTCTAATGTTATTTTGTATCAAAAGTTTATTTCAGTCGGGTGAAAAATACACATTTAAACCCAAATTTGATATTCGAATATTATTAATCGCATGTTAGGGTCTAATCGTCACTAAGATCGCCAAGGAACCCACGGTAGATTCGGTGAAAATGCTAAACTCCCGTTGTAGGTTAATTTTTTCGTAACATTTGTACACAAATAGAATTTTAGGTGTTTTGTGGGATAACAAAATTATTAGAGTGTTTATGAGAAATTTTTAAAGCGAACACTCTCTTGGTTTTTTGTTTTTTAATAATCAGCCCTGCATTTCTTGTTTGAAAAATGAGTTACTTGAATGAACAAGGCAGTAATAACGTTTATGGAACAATTCTATTACTTTTTAGCATGCTTTCAGATGCTGATAGAAAGCATATATAATTAAAATAGATCTACCTTCTCTTTAAGCAACCGTTTAAGAGCATAAAAAACATTTTTCTAGTTTAAAAAAATCCCTCAATTCTTGAGTTACTCTAACACAAAAGCTCATATCGCAAAATATGAAAACTGCAACCTATTTAAATGATTTAAAATTCATCGTCTGAATAGTGCGAAAATGAAATGTTTGTATTTGGAAAAATACTTATTTTTATAATCAAGTTCCAAACAGCTGTTATTTTTTGAAACTTCTCTATATATAGTATTTAGTACAGAATTTTGTCCAAATTAAAAGTTAATAATAAATGGGGACAGATTTTCAGCCTCAATATTCTATCCTATTTTTCGCCAATAAACAAACAAAACAATGTTAAAAAATTACTGTCGTTAAATTGATCTTTTTAAGGCAGGCATTTATTTATTTAAAGTGTTTAAGTCCTGATTTCACCGATGTTTTGACATAATCCAGTCCTGATATATCAGTTTAATAGTTTGGTTTAATATACATTTAAAACTCTCTTTCATATGGTGGGATATTTATGTATGAAGATATCAACGCTCAAATTTGGCCTGATCAAACGATTTCTGCTGAAAATTCGAGGTTCGATCTGAAATAATCCTAATATAAATAAAAAAGTTATTATTTTTAAAAAAAATTAATTATCTAAATATCTAGTCTTTGATGTCAAGAAATTTTCCCCTGCCTTTACTAGATTGCCGTTGTGCTGGTAGACCTCATCATCAAAATTCGATTCCAGTTTTTTAACCCGTCACACCCTTTTTGTTTGAACGTTACTGTTTTACGTAACATTTTTGTACTTAAGTTCATTTTATTGTGCTTTATATGAATGCATTAAGTGGAATGGTACAAACTTGGAATTAGTAATAATTTACTAGAAACTTGCACTTTCAAATAAAAACACTTTTACGATTTATTAAATTTTAAATATTAACTTGTTCCAAAAATTTTGCCTTGCTTTGTAACCTTAATAATTATTTTTAGCAAAATATAAAATGCGCTATGTACTTTCCACCGTATAAAATGCACAAAAGGAAAATAATGTAAAAACCGATAGTACCGGGACAAGAGAGTTTGACAAATTTCTACATTTGAGGTATCCCCGAGTTCTAAAAACGCATTTCTTGAATACAAAGGTTAAATATTAGCCCAATAACAGTTGTTTCGCTATCTAACTAGATGAAAATTTCTGTTTTTACTTATGGCACTTGTCATGTACAAGCCCCGCTAGTACATCAGCATATTTTGAGCCGAAGATATTTTTCTCTTGTTACAAGTAGTGCCATCTAGGGCCAAGAGTACGACTTCACCTGCACACTCATCATAGTCGCTTGCACAGCCCCTTTTTACAGGGGGGGCACAGTCACACATTTCACAGATAACACATAGAAGAGCAACCATGCCCGAACTGGGACTCGAACCCGGGTCTCCCAGAACACGATAAACAAGCGCTACTTCTGTACCAGAAAGCTGGCTTGAAACTTTCTAATTAACTCATACACTTCCTCACACTTACGCTTCCTAACACTAACAAAATAAAATCTATAGAATACTTATCTCGGCTCGTAAGCAGTAGGGTTTCAGGTTCGAAACCCAATTTCACCGAAGAATCTCCATGTAAGAGGGTCAATTGCACTTTAAATCGGTTAGGGTGGTTAGTTATTGGTGGAGAGGGCGTACCATCTCAGGTGTCGCCCTCGCCATATCACCATAATTCATATTTATGAGGACCGTCCAAAATAGCCCTTGTGTTGATTTATAACGGGAAGTTAATATAACTAAACTAATCCAATCCATGGAATACATAATACTTCATTGTTATTTTTAATCGAATGTACCGAGTCATTGAAAGATTTAATTTTAACTTATAACTTCCCTTATTTTATATGTTTGATGTGCCTTATATGTGCGAAGTTTCATTTCAGTAATTTTTTAGTTCATTTTTTAAGATTTAAGTTTTAAGATAAAATTATGTGATTTGCGGATATAATTAAATAAAACAATTGCTTCTTATCTGTAACCCTGTTTTATGAATATTTAAAGGAATCAATGCGAACGCACATTCCCCGAGAAATCGATATAAAATTATCAGATTATAAGTATGGCAAAGCCCTTTAAAGTTAAAATATGTGTTTTTTTAGGACTAATTTCAAGCCGTTTTTTTAAAACGTAAATACATTAAGTCGTTGATATGTTATGACTGATTTCTAAGGAAGTTATGAATACTTGTTCTTTTATATAAAATTTTAATCTTTTAATATATAATCAGAAGATTATCAAATGTTTTTAAAGTTTATATACATGTTTAAAAAAGCGCTTTTTTTAAACAAACTTACTGACTTTTTCGTTTGGTGTTGAAGGGGCAAAAAGGAAACACCAAAAGCACTAGCAAGCAAAAACACTAAATGACATCAAAAGTTATCATTTAGTGTAGAGTTTGATGCGGTAGAAAGCCTATATTTAATTTAGATCTTCTTATTTTAACATATTATTCACCTATAGAATCACCTGTGATTCACACTTAATATCTTATTATTTTTTCTCTTATTTTCTACTATTAAGATATACCAAAGAGGTAAACGTTTTATTTTAAATTTCAGTCCAAACAGCGGGTATAAAGTGTGGCAGAGAACCTGAAAATGAAAAAAAATTATTATTTATATACTTTTTCTTTATCAACAGTAAGTTGATATAATTGTCATTTTATATATTGCTACTTTGATAACTGATGTGAATTTCATAAAAAATAAAATGAAAATATATAGTCAAGACGAAATAAAATTTGATTTGAATTGATCCTTTAATTTTATTTTTTAAACTCTTTAAAAATATTTTTAGAGAAATTAAAATAAATTATCATGACAACGTAGCTCTTATATCAAAAGATATTTTCAAATGTGTAATTTTTTATGTTTAAAATACATTCTGTGTTTATAATAAACTCTGCAATAAGATGTATTCTTAAATGTATGAATTGAATTTTTTTCTTTATTATTTTTATTTTTACCAACAGTTTTTTCTGAGGAAAGATTAAAATTTTAAAAAAATCGTAATCAAAATATTTGATACAATTTTTTTTATTTATTATTGCAATCACTGCGTTTAATATCATTCAAAGAAAAAATGAAGTAAATATGCTATCTGTTAACACACTAGCTTGAAATTCAAAGATGCCGTTGGAATCCAGCGTTGTATATGATATTTTCTTCGAAATTTTAAATCCATATGTAAGTTCCAGCGAAATCCTGTAAGGGAAATTTAAGAGCAAATATGTTATTTCGCTTGCTTTGCAATTTAAAAATGGACGTGTGGGCATATGGGAAAAATGCTAAAAATGCGTGAAGGGAAAAAAACATTGAACATATGAATTTCAGAGTGTCGCTTTTGATGAAAATTTTGACTTTTACTAAATTTTTATTATAATAGATCATAAAAAAAGATATGTCATTCCGTTATTTAGATTTTTGTTCGTAATAAAATACAACCAAGTACATCCTAATGATTCATATATGTATATTTAAAAAACATTTTGGTTGCAAAAATGCAATGTTTTTAATGCACATTGACATACACTATTTCATTATTACTGACTCACAAACCTGAGTTAAAGATAAATCTCGTTAAATTACAGATCTTTCTTTATCTATATTTAATGACCTACAATTGATTAATCTGTTGATTGACTTGATAGTTGATAAAATCAAAATATATGTTAACTTAATGAATTTAACAATTATTTCGTTTTCGCGATAGTACTTTCCCATTTATTTGGAAGAAAACTCTTTCTAAAATCTCTCTGTACTAACATTAAAATGACCAATTCATAATTTTATTAATGTGATATCAGTATTCATAAAACTGCATAATTTAAAATAAGTATTGTTTAATATTAGTCAATTTAAAAGTAGAACCCAGTATTCTTTTTCTGTACATCGTCGGCAAATCATATTTCAGTCAATTTTAATTCATTTGGCATGCAGATGAAAGGAGCTGTCCATCTCATTTTTCGTAATTCTATAAATTTAATAATATTGATATTGGTTTAATATCAGTATCAGGATATCTTGTTTAGTCCACATTTTATAAATGCATCGTTTTTAATATTCGTAAGAGTGCTTTTTATTATGAATTTCCTCATTATTCTGAATTTTCTTATCAGTTTTTATCTTTGTTTTCTACGCATATAAAAAGAATTTATTTCATTGATTACCTTATTTTTCAATTTCCCGTTGATTTTTTGATAGGAAAACATAGGATATGGTGTCCAAATAACTCTGAAAACTATTTTTTATTAAGAACTATACTATCTAATCTTAAAAAGTCAGTAATGTATATATAGTATGCCGGTAATAAACAAAGATCTAAGACTAATTTCAGTCTCTTGCCTTTGAGCTCACATACAAATAATGGCATAATCAACTCATTTTTCATTTTATAAATTTAAGGATATAAATATTTTTAAAACTCTTGTATAACTTATGATTATAATGCTCTTTGTTAAACATTTGCAAATCTATAAGTAAAACCCAATGATTTTTATATTTGCAGTTCTTTAAGACTAATTTTAGTCACTTATCACTTAAATCATTTGTAAATAATTATGTATCTAATTTCTCTTAAATTTATAAACCTAAAGATATAATTATCCTATAAGCACTATTTTAACTCGAAATTAGGACACCCTTTTTTAATTTATTCTTAAATTTAAAAGTGAAACCCAGTGCTCCTTATTTTGAGTGTCTTCACAAAGATTGATTTCAATCTCTAGAACCTCGGATGATATGCAAATAATGTCATACAAATTTGTCCTAGGTTTACGTAATAAAGATATCAGTGTTTTAAAAAACTCATGATTAGGACTCACTTTTTTGAATATTCGTAAATGTAAGAGTGAGACCCTGTGCTTCTTATTTTGAGTCTCTATAAAGATTTATTTCAATCTCTTGAAGCTCGGATGATATGGAAATAATGTCAAACCCCACTCATTTGTCTTAGATTTATATAACTAAGATACCAGTGTCCTTAAAACACTTTTGATAAGGACACACTGTTTGAATATTCGTAAAATTAAAATTGGAACCTAGTGTTCTCATTATTTTACATGTTTTCATGAAGACTGATTCCAGTCTGCTGCCAAACAGCACGAAGTCAAATGATTCGGGTCTCTACCACCTTGTTATTCTTTCGCTGCGCTCTCAGACAGAACAAGGTTCCGCAACCACTGACAGGGGCCGTCTTGCGTCCTCATATCGAGTACACTTGCTCAGTCACGCTTCAAACCTTTGTTGCCTTAAAAAATATTTTTTTTCACTCAGCCAGCCGAAGTTCAAGCGGGATGATTTGAAAAACAAAGTTGAAGAAGAAAAAAAATTCCACTTGATACTATTAATAGCCAAGGGGTTGGCGAAGGCTGTTGCTGCATGCCGATGGGAACAGCAGCGATTGCGCCGATTGCTCTCTGATGGCGCATCTAAATGTCTTCCCGAACTTACTTAGCGACCTGGAATGAGAATGCGTTCTGGCGACGATTGGATCGCAATTTCATTTACGCACGGTGCGATTCACCGATTTTTTTTTCTCCTGATAAGAGATTGAGATTCTTGTGTGCCTGCCTGGAGTCCTTTTTATCGATTCGGGATGGTGTCGTAAAATTTTTTGGCGTGGAATATGTTTCATAAGTGGGTCGAAAGCTTGAAATAAGATGGCCAGATTTCCTTCATTTCAGTGTGGGATGCCTCGGAACGTAGATGTGCAAACGAGAGAGAGAGAGATAGCGTAGGACGTTGAAGATATTGGTTATTGAATCGTTCAATATTAAAAAAAACTGAACAAATAGAAAATATATACAATAGTAAAAATTACCAAATAAAAGCAGTAAAGCTGCTAAAATTAAAAAAAATATAAGATTTCCAATTACTTTCCTCCTTTTTCTTGATTTTTGAATCATCTCTTATGGCCCTTTTAGGGTAACGATATTATATTTATAGAAAAAGTCGGAAGGGAATGCTGGTCAGAAGCTATTTATACGTCATAATATCCAATTTTTTTCTGAAGTTTATTGTAATAGTCTTTAGATTTCTTATTTATAATAAATATACCCGGAAAATACATTTTTGATATTATATCTGGTTGTTTATGAACAGACTAATTCTTCGAATCGAATTGTTGGAATTATGCTTTGTGGAATTAATAACACATTTTTAGATATATTTTTTTGCAGAATATATTTGCATGAAAATGTGCTATTTAAATATATTCTGCCTGGTTTGTATATTAATTACAAAAGTTACAGAGCTTGGTAGAAAAAATTATTTATTTACCACCTATTGCGTAGATCCAACCATATTTTTGAACAAATTTAATTAATAGGTTTACCATTTTTTAATCTGTGTGTGCATATATGAAATACATGAAAACTTTGTAACCCGAAAAGGTAGAGTCTTAGATAAATGATATTTGATACGTAGCTGTATTATTAAAACTATATTCCTATATAAAATTTTGATTTCAATCAATCGAAAAAAGGATTTTTTGAGATGCATTCGCTTTCAAAGCAGTGTTTCACATCACAAAATTGAAAATTCTGGTGTGTCAGCCTGAAAAAAAAATCGTAGCACTTATGCATGCACTGGCTTTTTCACTGTCCAAAATGTAATTATGGAAAATAAAAATCGTAGCACTTGTAAATACTCTGGCTTTCTTACTGTCCAAAGTTTAATAAAGGGAAGAGTGGTAATAATACCTTTTTTACTAGGTATAGCAGAAGATTACGTAAAATTACTTTTCCTGGTTCGAAACCAATAATAAATATCAAAAGACGAAACTGATTTTGTAAAATTGAGACATATTACCAGTGAATTGGAGAAAGAAATGTTTACTAATATCTTTCAATACCTCGAATAACATCGCGGTCTTTCAATCACTATTCCTTTATTGCTTTTTTTCACTGTTCGTTTCAGGTTTATTAATGAATTCATTCATGCATCTTTCTTTTCCAATCTTTGTTCATTCATTTTGCATTTGTATTTTGTTACTCTGATTCATCCATTTCTCTTTTAATCATTGTTCTCTCATTCATTTTTCTGTCACTATTCATAAAGAATTTGATTGTCGTATTCATTCATTCTTCAAGTGTTCTTTCAACTATTTTCCATTCATTCATTTTTCTTTTGCATTTTGTTGTAATCATTCTTTTCTTCCACTCTTTTTAAAGTATGGTCCTGCCTTAGAGAATCCATGCAACAAAGAATGAAATCAAGCTGTGTTATGACGATTTCAAAATGTGACAATTTATTTACCTGTTGTGTTCATATTGTGATTACCCATCGACATACATTTTATTGTCAATTGCATGTTTGCATGCTTTGTCGATTGCGTATTGGCATACATTGTAGATTGCATATTACTTTAGATTTCATACTATATGCACTGTATTCCATATTGGTTGCTTATTACCATTGTTGATTGCTTATTACCCTAGATTACTCTTTGGTATGCATTCTTGAATGCTTATTACCATAGATAACATTTTGGTATGCATCATTGATTGTAAATCACCGTAGATTACTTACTGATATGCATCATTGATTGCAAATCACCGTAGATTACATACTGGTATGCATTACAGATTGCAAATTACTGTAGATTGCATATTGGTATGCATTGCCGATTGCAAATTACTTTAGACGGAGCATTGGTATGCACTGTCGGTTGACCATTAAGATGCACTGTAGTTTACCATTAGAGATGCTTTCCATAATATGTTGTTATATTTTCACAAGTTATAAGATGAGGATTTCATTCCTTACACCCTACATTTCAGGTCATTTGCATGTTGCATTTGGACTGCGATCGCATATTAACATACATTATAGATTGCATCCTGGCATACACTATAGATTGCATATTGAGATGCACTGTAGATTATATTTTGGTATATGCTGTATATTGCCCTGTAGATTACACATTTTCTCCATAATATGTTATATTTTCACAAGTTATAAGATGAGAATTTCATCCCTTACACCCTACATTTCAGGTCATTTACATGCTACATTTGCACTGTGATTGCATATTCACATAATTAGTGTATACCAGGATACAATCAATATATATTGCATATTGGGTTGCAGTATATATTATATATTGGCATGTGCTGTATATTGCATATTATAGATGCTCTCCATAAATAAAATGAGAGTCAAGTAACAATATTATTGTTAATTATCTCTGATAAGCGTTTTAAGCAAATCTGTGTTGTATGAAACTAAATAAAGCTCCAGATATTAAAACGTGTAGAGTAAGAGTGAGTGTTGTGTCTTTGACCAAATTTCAAGTAAATTTGTATTGGCTTCATAAGTAAATTCCCAATATTTTACGGATAGCAATCGTAATTCTGTTTATTTTTGCACTTATCACATATTTTGAAAAAACCAAAATGTTCAATATCGACATTCTTAATTTTTGAAAAGGCCTTACGTGGTAATCAAAGGTACAACATTAAGTTGTACCCTAGACAAGGGAATGTTGCACTTTTAAACACCACAACACTCCTTTAAAACAAACACAAATTATAAAATTAATTTCATACGAAAAAAATTATAAGGTAACAATTTTTGGTAAAATGTTAAACTTTTTAAAAATAAAAACAAGTTATTTACGTGAATTATTAGTTTTTAAAATATATTATGTTACTACATAATAAAGACTACATAATGAGGTGTGATATAGTTTTTGACTTTTAGCTTATTTTTTGTTTGAAAATCCGAATTTGCATAAAATTAAATCAATTTTCTTCTACGGCATTTATACTAATGTTTTTAATGGTATCAAGAAAACGCTATGAGGCAAAAGTTATGTCTCTAATACTTTCTTTGTTTTATCAAAAAAAATCTGATTCTTTGAAGATTCTTTTTTTCCCTTTATAGCAATAAGTTGTATTAAACAATCACTGGTTAATATTTGAATTAAACACCAATAAATCAAATTTTGTTGCATATTACCAGCCCTCATAGATATGACCAGCACTCATCACTCCACATTCTACCCTCCTAAAAACTGCTGTTTTTCTTAGAAATCTCTTAACCATTGCTATTTTCTTCTATCGAGTAAAAAAGTGGTTATTCTCTTTCTCATCAAATATTATACACTAAACATTAGTATAACTTAGCTCTTTGATCTTTTGATATCCACATCCTATTAGTGTTCTTTACTGACATATGCAGTGACAGTTTGCAGTTTGAATTACAATTTTAGTGAGAACTCACATTCATAAATGTCAAGATGTTTTAAAAAAATTCGAGATCAAGTTGAAATCAAAGGAACAAATAAAAGATTATTATGATTTGTACCATGTTTTGCTCAAAATAACTCTTTAGCAGCAAATTAAAATAATAAATTTATAGTTCTATGTTAAATTTGCACTCATATGCAATGCTATTAACTTAACGTTATGTTAGCTTAAGTAAATAAATAAATATGATTATTGAAATAAAAAAAAGTCATTTCAGTACAAAATAATTTCATATAATGCATATTCTTTGTTTGGCAGGTATACTCTTCGTTGCTAAATTTTTGTGAAACAATTAAGATATGAACTTTCTGAAGGGATCAGAACAGTTAACTGATAAAGTATAATCATTTCAGTAAAACCAACCAATATAAAAGAATTTGTGATCAAATTCGATATTATTCAATGTGAAAATAGCTTGCATAAATAAAATAGCAGTGTTGATTTTAATAATTGATTCAAGATTTCATCAAAAGATTTTTAAGCCGAAATTATAAGCCCATTCTTGACCAAAGCCTTAACAAATGTTCGTAATGGCACATAATTAGTTGAAAGAAATGCTACTTAATATCGAATTTCTCTTCTGTTGAGTTTCTTTTTACAAATTTTAACATTTTTATCTTGTATGACAAGCTTATCTGGAAAGGCTTTCAAATTATTTTATGCTGGCCCCCGCACATGTAGGAATTCCAATAAACGGAAAACCTGATATGGCAGTTAAAGTAGCTACTACTTTTTTGTCAACGCAGATTCATCTTTCTGATTATATATATATATATATATAATATATATAATGGTGCATTTTTTGCATTCTAAATGAAAAACTGAAGCTCATGTTCGTAATAAGCTCCATACAATTAAAGCCACAATGGATTTCTGGTCCACTTTACACAACAGGAATCTGGACACAATTCTAACTGGGATGAGGATTGGGCGCACTCGATTCAGTCACGGAAATTTGTCGATGGAAGGGTCCAGCACTATTTTGCTCAATGTCTAATAGTCCTATGTCTGTTTCACACATTCTTTTGGAGTGTTTACGATTTTATACCCAGCGTCTTGTATATTTTTAGAAATCTCACCCTGAATTAAGCGAGCTGCTTTCTGAAGTCCTGCATTTGGGCCTTTTAATTAAAAAAAAATATTGGTTTTTAAGATCATATATAAATATTAACCGCACTTTTTAGCACAGCACCATACTTTACAGCAATGTTACACTTTTCTCTGACTCGCAGATTTACGCTTTTAGACATTAGAGTATTTTGTAAACATTTCGTATTTTGATTTTATTATAAAATGATGAAATATTTTAATTTCAAGAATGTGGCGCAGGTTAACCAAAGATGATCTTTGTTCTATAAAATACAAACTCGATTCATTACAAATCTACACCACAGTAAATGATTAAATATTTATAATGGTGCATGATTTTACTAAGCATATTAATCATCGTAGTTAATGTTATATATTCTTCATACTTGAATTTATTGTTAAATAATGAATCAATAATTTATTTATAGTATAGCTTCTGTAGGTTGTTTTATTTCAATTAAATATGAACTAGTGAAATTGAAAGATGTTTTAATATCGATTTTATCTAGTACATTAATTTTTTTAATCCAAATTTGTTGTGAGGATAATTTATAAAGAGTTAAGTCTTTTTCCTTTTTTTCCGCCTTTTTTTTTTGCAATTCATTTATCGTTTGATTTCTATTGTTTCTCGGCCTTGGTGAGCTAGTTACAAGTAGGTTTGGAGCGGAATGTCTACGGGTTCGATATTCATTTCTATTAAAGATCCACCATGTATGAAAGTCTTGTGCACATGAAATCTAAAGTCATGGATGAGACATTCTCCTAAGGGTGTAGTGCCGACGTTCAGATGACAGTGCCGTCTAAGGTGTTAATGCAGCGCCTTGAATTGTGATAGGAATCGTTAACTGTATTTAGGAAGTTGTTCCGTCTCGTTTGGAAGAAGTGTGGCTAGATGGAAGAATCATCAGAGAATTTCGTGTTTTTTCAAGGTCATCAGTTCGAATCTTGGAACTAATCGATAGATGTATTTATATTTTTCTTTTTTTAACATAATTCTTTACACGATTCAAAACTTATTTAGATATCTTCCCCATTTTATACTTCATCGAGTGAATATTTTTTTTCTTAAAATCTATTTAAAATTCATGCAGTTTCGGAATTTAAAGATCCTGCGCATGCGCAGAATTTTGAGAAACGCATCAAAATAACTCGAGTGTTACTAACAAATGGGAGGTTGACATAGGCGTCCTCTCCAACACCTGTTTAAATGTCTATTTCATATTTTGAGCACTAAACCTTGGAAACGTGGATGACATTTCATTGTCTGTAGGAAAAAATATTTTCTTTACAATGTTTTCTTTTTTTCTTTTTCCTCAAATTTTCAATCATTAATAAAATACTTTCCACTCATCCAATTAAGTTCGGGTGAATTTATTTAAACTTGTAGTTGATGACAGTTAACTTTAATACAGTTTTTTCAAATATTACTTCATTAATTTTTTATTTAATTACTTAAAAACTTATTTTCTCGCTTTTATAGCAGTTCTTTGTAATAGTTGTTATTGCTAGGTCGGGATAGCCTGCTTGGTAGGGCGTTGGATTCGCATCCCTTGTGCTACGAGTTCGAACTTGGTCGCAAAGTTCTCCATTTTGAGATTTATACTATTGAGGGTATTTACAGAGTCAAAGGGGATCATTATTTGGGTATTCAGGGGTCCATACCCTCAGATGCTACTGCATCCCTCCTTCCGTTGTAAAGCGGAACACGAGAACAACAGTTATAATTATTTAATAAGAAATAGCTAAAATAAAATTTTTCCTAATATCCTAAGCAGAAATTGATTTTTAAAAATTATTTTTATATTTATTTAATATGAAATATTGTTTTCATTGATGCATTTTAAAGTCTGACGTTAATAGTATTAAATTTTTTTCCGAATGAAACATTTTTATTGAATTTCTCACGGTGCTGTAAGATCAGAAGTTATAGAACTCAAGGTTTTAGATGAAAAAAATGTAGCTATATTAATCTCGAAGTTATACCAGTCACTATGAAAAATGAAATTGTTGAAAGAAAGTAATGTCATCATTATAAATTTGTCAAAATTTCAAAACTCTGAATAGCTGGAAACGAAATGAAACGTCAATAATGAAAATATATTTTTGCTAAAATAGTGATGAGAAAGTGAAATAAAAGTGTTTCTTGAAATGAATTGTTACATGAATGTGTATTGAATTATACTCAGAATCGGAATTGTTGAAGTTTTCATTTTACGATTGTTTACCACGTTCTTAATCCATTCTCTCTCGACTGAACCTTTGTGATTCGGGCAATGTATGCGATTAGATTTCCATTTTTTACATATCTTTTAATTGCAGTGTAGGGGGAAAGGCCCAATTGATTTGAAAGTAAGCATTAGTATCAGACAGAACAAGGCGACGACATAAGTGTTATAAAAGTATTATAGGCGTTCTTTATAAAATATATTTTTCAATTTAATCTCATAAAACGCAATTTCGAAAAATTCTTCCAAGAAAAGATTGTAAAGTATAAGCTCACGTATTAGCTTATAAAAACATGATCAGGAATATGATAAAAATCTATAGTTTTTTTTTTTTGTCTTAAAACAGATTTTTCACAAATTTAATTGCACTTATAAAAACATTTTTACGATAGGTTTGAAAATTTTATACCGTAATAATGAATAAGCGTAATACATCATTTGAGAATATTTTTTAATTGGTGTCTAGGTAGTAATATATTTTGATGCTATTCATAATAAAAAAATCTTAATTTTAAAAAAAAATTTCAAGGATTTTTTTCTTTTTCTAAGTGAAAAATAACCGGGAAAAAAACTCATTCTGGTTTTTAAATTCATTGCTTATATATTATGCCGATATTGGCTATGGTTTTAACTTTTTAATTATTGACTCTAAACATGCAAATTACCACATTATATTTTCGATTTTCATTTAAAAATTTGTAAAAAATTATCTTTTTCGTTTCATAAAGAAAATATTATTATAACATTATTTAAACATTTAATATATTTCTTATCAGTTATAATTATTTATTTCTTTAAAAAATCCTTATATTTATATTTTATGTTTCTATGATTTTCATTTTTAAGATATATTTGAGAGCAATTGATTTGATCGAAAACAAGCATATTTTTTATTACATTTGTTTTTTCTTACCCATATCTGTTTCAAACAAACTAAATTAGTTAGACTGAAATGAATGTATATGAAGAATTTATTATTTCATTCACATTTAAAACTGATTTATTAAAGATAAAATACGTCTATTGTTTCCAAGAATTTTTTTTTTTATTTCGCACTCGAATTCAAGCATGACAAATTATTCCATACTATTTTCATTGCTTCAAGAGTTATTTTTACTTAAAATTAGTATTTAACATTCAGAGTGAATAGAAATTAGTTAAAGGTAGGGCATCTAGTTTTCATCATAAATTTCATTTGATTTCAAGCACAAATAATTCTTTTTGAATATTATTTTCTTCATCTATACTTCAAGTATGCTAAAATCTGCCTCAAGACAGAACATATATTTTTTTTCTTCTAATAACTTATTGTTTCACAATCATCCCGAATTCAGGCATGCAAGATTTATTCTTATTCCAATTTTCCAAGGATTACCATCAGAAGAATTTATTATTTTATATTTGTTTTCAGTTCAAGCATACGTATGTATGGTTAAAGACAGAAAAGTTTCTATCCTAAAATTTATTTCTTACTCAATCGACTTCGAGAAAACGAAATTATTTCAATTCAATCATCAAACAATTTATTATTTCCCTCTCAATTAGAATTCAAGAAGGCTAAATTTTGGTTCAAGATGGAACATACGCATTTTTTAAGAACTTATTGTTTCACAGTCATTATTCCATTTTAATTGACGAAAGATTATCTTCCAAAGAATTTATTTTCTATTTATCTTAAATTCAGGCATGTGAGATTATTCCTTTCTAATTTTCTAATTTCAATCTTTCAAGGATTGTCTTCCACAAAATTTATTATTTCATACTCACTTCAAATTCAGGAATTGAATTCGAAGTATTAAATTCTAGCTTTAGTTTTTCAGGGATTATTTTCCTAAGATCTTATTATTTTATTTTCATTTCAAATTCAGGCATGTGATATTATTAAATTCGAATTCCAGTTTTTCAAGTATCATCTTCCGAAAAAATTATCATTTCGCACTCATTTCAAATTTAGGAATGCGATTATTCTAATTTTCCAAGGATCATCT
Source organism: Argiope argentata (assembly GCA_026289955.1). Classification (NCBI taxonomy): domain Eukaryota; kingdom Metazoa; phylum Arthropoda; class Arachnida; order Araneae; family Araneidae; genus Argiope; species Argiope argentata. The sequence continues at coordinate 1,772,554 of JAOUZG010028144.1, forward strand.
TTGGAAGAATTTATTTCATTTTTATTTCGAATTCAGTAATACCAGATTATTCATTTCTAGTTTTCCAGAGATTGTTTTCTGAAGATCTTATTAATTTGGATTCATTTCGAATTCAACCATGCGAGATTATTAAATTATAACTATAATGTTCAAAGGATTATCTTCCTAAGGATTTATTATTTCTCATTCCTTTCGAATTCGAACTTGCTTGTTAATGTTTAAGCATATAATGAGATATTAAAGTCGCTTTAATCTACTTGACGCTTCGAGTGCATCCATCGAATTTCCGAATTGAGCTGGTGACATAGGCTGAAGAGAAGCGAAATGTGGCAGTGCTGAGTGTGAGAAGAAGTCCATAAACCTGAGCGTTAAATATACCAATCGATCTAAATAAAACGAGCAGTCGGCACTCGGGCAAGTTTTACATCTCCGTTGAAGGGCCTGGCTTCGGATCAAGAAAGTCGCGAGTTTTGACTTTGAGATGACAATGGTACCGAGAAGGGATGGCCTCTTCCATCACCCAACTGCAGAAGCGAACCACCTACGTTCAAAGAAAGCAAATTCACCATTATGAAACTTATCATCATTAAACTTGAAATGATAACTATGAAACTAATTGACATTATATATAAGAAATTGTATTTTGAATTATTAATAACATGTAGCATTGTGGTTTATTACAAATTTTCTAAGTTGAGGAATCAGATTAAGTTAGGGAAATGTTTCTTTAGAAAAGTTAATTGCAAAATATCTATTTTGAATTTCTGTGTAAAATAGATTGAAGAAAAAATATCTATCAAACTTAGATATATAAACTGAAACTTAACTCTATTTCGAAAAGTAAAATAAATCTTTTTTAGTTTTTAGCTAAAAAAAAAAGTATTAAACTAAAACTTTCCAAAGATTATCAAAGGATTTACACAAATTTTTTTTTAAAAAAAGAGTGAGAAATATTTTGTTTAATTTCCCACGATGATAAAAAATAGCATTTTTATCATGTCAGAACATGTTATTTTTTTTGGGGGGTGAGGTTTTTGGCGTCAACAAAAATCCGTAGGCGAAAAATAAAAATTTATTTGCACGAGCCTCTCAAAAAATCAGATTTTAATAACGTTATCTAATTCCATTTACCAAAGCTCTGATTTAAAAAAATAAGTTAAGGACCACAGCAAAAAAAACCTAGAAGAATGTCATTTTGTGCGCGTGATTATATGAAATGAAATAAATAGGAAATGGGATATTTTTTAAAGCAATAAATGAGAGACAAAGTTTTTTTGGATCGTTTGCTATACTAAAGTGACTCATTCAATAAAACGATTAAAATGAATAAAAATACAATTTCTTGGCCGTTCCAGAAATTATGTGCTGACATGATACATTGAAATATGCTTAGTAGATTTCATTTTAATCTTATTTCAGTTTTAAAATATTGGGGTTCGACTGTTATATAATATGAAATGTTCTAATTTTTTTCTCATTATAAAAGCATAAAATAACAACAAATTTTCTAAATGAATAGATAGCTTATTATGTATTTCAGGAAATGCAGAATAAAGTAGAAAATTATTAAATCACATTTGAAGAAAAAAAATTGTATTAAATTTTATTTTAAAAAATGTTTTACCAAAATTTAAAATTCGTCAAAAAGCATCTAAATGAGTAAAATAATATTAAAATTGAAGATTATACAAATATAAAAATGAATGTAACTTCCCAAAGAATAAAGGTTGAAGCGAAATTCAAAAAACTCCATAAAGAATCGTGCTCATGAATTAAGAATTTTGATTAAAAAATATTAACCAAAAATATAAATTCAACGACGGATATTACATTAGTAAATTATCGCACCCATTTGCCAAAGCAACTGCCAATCCATGAAATAACAGATATACTTAAGAAAGTTATTGATATGAAAGCAAACTCCTCAGAATTTATAGAACATCAGAAAATTAAATGACTATTACTGTGATGCCAGAAAGCTCTGGTTACTCGAAAAAAAATTAAATTCTAAGGATAGTGATTTTCAATGGGGAGATTACAATTACAGGGCACAAAATAAACAACGAATATTAAATATTCGGAAGTATTTTACGAAGAAAAAGTCGTCTATTTATCAGATGAGTCTGTTTTATATCATGAAGCATTGAAATAAACTTTGCACAATTCTTTTATTTTAATTAAAGTTCCTTTGCCACCTAAAGACTGTTTATTCTTCTTTAATGGTTGTATTTGCCAATTAAATTCATTAAAGATCAACCCAATTATTTTGAATAGCAACCAAAATTTGTTATATGATTTCAGCAAATATTTATCTATATCGCTTGAATAAAAAAATGTTACAATTTTTTAACCTAGATTATGCATGCAACGAGGCCGGCCTAAAAGAATGTTAAAAATATTGTAGTAAATCTTTAAAGTCACTTCTCTTTTACTTTAAGCTCATTGCTGAAAAGCGATATTGTCAGATACTTTATGAAAACTTAAAAAATTCTAATCTGTCAATAAATTTGGCCATTATTTGGTGACTTTTTGATGAATTTATCTATCTTGAAGAAAAAAATGTCGGTTCCGAAGAATACAAAATTATAGCGATATATCTATTAGGAAGCGAAATTCAGAGATCCTACTAGAAAATTTCCTATCCTTTCTGCAGATTTTAATAAAAGAAGGGCTCCCATAACGAACCAATTATCTCATTAAAGTCTTAATTGTGGAGTGATTTCTTTCGTTGTCTGTCCCGAGTTGCTTCCTATATAGCGATTTGCTACCTGAATTTATTATTAATGCTTGGCTTCAAGTGTTCTTTGAATACGCCTCCGCAATGTTTTTGTTACCTTGTTCTGTTTTTTTTATGGATTACATCTGCCTTTTTCCTAGCTATTCGCTACTTATCGCCTATCAAACATATTGGATTTCTTGTGCAATTTAAGAAACGGACGATTTTGGCAACAATATACATTCAGTGTTGAAAACTTTGTTTCAAAACACTTATTTATTTATTTTCTTTTGCTCCAAAATTCTGTTTAAATTAACAAAGTAAATATTGCATATGTATGCGCAGAGCCTGACAAAAGCAGGGGCATAAGGGCATGACAAAGGCGGGCAGTTATTCAGGGCCCTAACATCAGAGAGGACCCACAAATCGAACAGAAAGTTTATTTTATGTTTCTTTCCTTAATGACTTTTTTCAACATTGTTTTTCAAGGATTAAAAAAACAGTGGGGTTCTCCAAATAAATTTTTGCCCGGGCCCCAATTAGGCTAAGTCGGGCCCTGTGTATACGAAACTAAGAACCTTTACTTCGCATTGCTCATTGTCCCTACTCATATACTCACTTCGAAATATTACTATATATCAAGGTATAGTCTTTTAGCCATGAAATCAGTGATTTTAATTATTTTTCCACATATTTGTGTATTTTAGGGGGAAGGACGGCGAGCGGATGAACCCCAGAATATATCTATGGCAAGTTTGATACCTGTAAAACGAATAACAGGCCGGATCGCATATGAACACATATCCGTTGTTAATAGATATTTAAAAAAGTACTGAACTTATTTTTATGAATATAATTTATATATATATCCCATTATAAATTAGAGAAATTGTGGTGGTGAACAAATTTTGTATAATATATATTTTTAAATCAGTTGGAGTTATCTCCTCGATATTTTCTAGCATAACTTCCAATAAAGATCTTTAAGTTTCTTCCTTATAAAATTAGGGACTTTGGATAAAGCTGTGAATATCTTGCATAGTATTAGAGAACAACAATTACGAAATATCTTTATCGTTGATCTACCATTTTTACTGAATCTATTGTGAGACTATGTGTTATGGATACCTTTCAATTGTGTGAACTGATGTCAAAATCTGCCGCGAAACTATATTTATAATCACACAATAAAGTAATTAATTTCATTTATTTGAGTCATTATATTACATACATGGGAAAGTACAGGCTCAACAGATGGCAAACCATTCAACGGATTTGGTTTATATTTATATTTTAGATAGTAAGCATGTACACTAAATTTTATCTGCTTAGCTGCTGCTCAATTATTAAGACAGTTACGTTTTTAATGACATTAGAATATCGTTTGGTTTTATTCTAATAAATTGGTTCATGTATAATTAGTTACAGAGCAAGCGTAAGACTATTAAAATATCACGACTATAATTTTTGTCACAATTTGAGGTATAAAATTGTTTTATTCGGGGAAGCAAGATAATTAAATCAAGTATAAGATAATTAAGTAAATATAATCAATATGCCAAGCTAACTAGTGAGACTAAAGATGTTTTTGTTGTGTTATTGTGTTTTATGTTTATTGAGGAAAGTTCCCTACTTGGTCATGATGCGGCATGCAAATGGTAAAATATAAGATAGGACAGGGGATAATAATTAGATTTAATAAAGTAGAAGTGTAAATATACCCAATTAACTACGAATTTAAATATGACGATATACAAAACAAATTTTCATAATTTTAAAATTTCAGTACTTAAAAGAGAAATACTAATTTAAAAGAGAGGGATTCAGGGTGTAATATCATTGCCTTAAGAGGCATAAAAAATGTTAGTCACGTTAAATGTAAATATAAAATCTAATAGCTTTGAAAAAGTTAAAAACATTCTGGTAGTATTTTTCTTCAGCAAAGTCTTGGAAGTTTAATGATCTGCTTTAATGATTAGTTGGTCATTGAAAGAGGTAAGTATATAATAAAATTATAGCATAACTCTTAATAATCTAGATATAACAGTTCTTGGTGATAAGATTCCATTTCTTGTAATTGATCCTGTTATAGAGATACTACCTGTTAACACTCACCAAAACAAGCACTCCGATCTCAAAAATCTTTTCTTCTCTTCCTTTACCAGATCATAAGAAATCCAAATCCGACTTTCTCCTTTAACAAGTTTGATCCTCTCCTGATCCGGCTTACAGGGGGGTGGACGAGACTTCTTTTTACTCCCTGATTGGTGACAGATAACGAGGGTCGAGCACAGCAAACGTACCTCTCCTCTTCTCTCTAATTCTCTGAATAATCGACCGGCGACAAGGTCCTCTCCCTTGGTCAAAGGATCGTCATCCTTTTTAAGGCGGAAGGGAGTGTGTTCGATGGGATCGATCTCGAGAAAAACCCCGGGTAGAGAGCGTGCGTGACCTTGCAGAGGGGATGCCTTCCGTTTCGTTTTCTTCGGATACTTTGTCTTCGGGAACTACTTCAGGGGGTTATCTGCTCTCTGATATGTTGACTCTACATTTTCTTCTTGCTGGCTCCGGGGTTTATCGCCAACCCGAGATCTTGATGTACGGGTGGCGGGGTTGGAAGTGATTGAGGATTAATTAATGGAGTGGAAAGGGATTGACTTGGATCCGTGTGGGGGTGGGAGGGGAAGAGGGTTGAGCTGGGATGGGCAGGTGGTTGAGTTTTCCAGATAGGTATTCGAAGAGTGCAAGCAGCACAAAAGAAAAAGCAATTTAGTCGAACATCAGCAAAAAGTAATGATTGTTGTTCTTTATTTCCAAAGTCGAAAGGTCAGTTTTTAAAAAATGGAATTGGGTACCTCCTGGATAAATCGTTATAAAACATAACATTTCGTTGACGTTCGTTGAAATATAGGTTAATTTTCGTAAAAACATAGGTAATTATATTTACGTTTAATATTTTGTTACTTATTTTATGAATTTAGTAACAAGGAATTTTATTTTCTAATAATTAATAATTAATTCGACGATCGAAATTGGGAAATTCATTTCTCATTAAGTTCTGTCTCATTCTATTCAGTATTTTGCTTTGATAATGGCTGCTTATTCTGCTTGCGGTGTTCACCCCTCCCTTCCCTTTCCCCCTTTCTTGTATATGCGTATGTACATATATAACAAATATCATAGATATAACTAGCAGTATACAGAAAAAAATATTATCACCAACGAATTTGAATTTGAAGCTTTTTTTGAGTCCAAAATGCACATTTTCCAATTATGTTTAACCATACGTTTGAGAATACAACACAAAAGCGATTTGTATTTTCGAGCTAAAATTCTTTATATATTTATGCTAAATTTGTTGATTTGCTTCAAAATTCGAATACTTTTTCAGGAAATATGATTGACTGTTTCGTTACAAGGGAACACGACAACTACAATATGAAAAACTCTTCATAAATGAAATTTGGCATACTGTCTTAGGATCTACATCGTAAATTCTAATCGAATTTTGAACCAAATATGCCGAAGGATAGACCGTCTGTCTATCGGTATAACTCAAAAGCCTAACGACTTATACAAATGAAATTTGATAAGATCTGTTGACTAAAAGGAAGTTCTGTGACAAACTTTGATTTCATTAGATTGCAAAAATAGCGTCCAGAATGCATTGTTAGTTTTCTTTACTGCGCTGCGAAACGCTCATAAGTGGTACTCTTAAAACAAAAATCTGTGAACTCTTAATGATAACGGCCTTTCTAAATATTAAAAAAAATGGTGAATGAAGGGAAGGAAGGATAACGTATTTGTGAAGAAAATTACGAGAAAGTTCGGTGAGGCTGCTCTCGTTAGCTTTAACATGAATATTATAACAAGAATAAGATAGAAGTGATGCCAAAGACATAGCATGATATTATTACATAGTTGGAAACAAGTTGGTGACTGGTTTGGCAAATATTTCAAATATTGGTGAAAAAGTTTATAAAAACTTACGCATTCGATTCTAAACTTGAGCACTGCATGACATTTGTCTTTACACGCTTGAAACAGTAGATAATTATTGAAAGTTTAATCCTTCGAGAATTTGTGTTAATTTTACACTTTAGATTTAGATTAGACAGTCAATTACGTTTCCTTTTTAACTCAGAATTGGGTAGAAGTGTACATATTTAGTATAAAGACCATATACCAAATTTCATTTATCTAGTTCAAAATTTTTGAATTTTCTTGAAAACAGAGAGACTGCCAGTATACCGATATGTGTTTTTTTTCGTGCTCAGAGAGTTCTGAAATGTCAAGTTTCGTCAAAATTTGAATTTATGCATATAATATTAACATACATGGCACAAAAATCCCTTTTATAGCTTATTGCCATAAGATAAAGACGAAATGTAAGCAAATAACAATACCAAAGAGAACATTTCATTGAATATCTTAATTCTGCATTTAATTCATCGCTCCGTTGGAAAGTAAAGTCAAAAATATTATTAGATATGTTCTGGATCTTTTTTGGGAGGGGTGGGAGAGCATTAAATTTGAAATAAGTCATCCTTTACTTCTCCTTTTGTTCATAGCACATACAATTTTAAATTTAACACATGCAATTTTTAATGTTTAATCATAAAGCATAATTATATTTTAATTCATTGATTAAATTATACTTCTTAAACAAGTTATCAGTATCAGTACAAATTACAAGTTATCAGTATGTATAATCACAATCCGGAAATTAATTTAAAAAAATAAAAAATATGTATGAATTTCTTAAAATTTAGAAACTTCTAGCTTTTAAATGATACAGGAATGGAAATATCAATCCAGCCGGGGATGTAAATATAATCTTAAAAGCTCTATTCGTTTAATAAACCTGGTGCCAAATTGTGGATAGATTTTGAGAGTTATATTATTAGAAAAAAGCTTTAAAAGGGGTTTTAGTTGCGAAAAAATTAATGCTGTAATAATATGATTTAAAATAACTAAATTGTTGCATTTTCGAAAAAACTTCCAATAAATCTTTAATTGCGAGATACACAATCAGAGGGGGAAGAAATATGGTATATTAAAATTAGAACACTAGAAAACCACTAATCAGTACAATGGGCATTATAACTACTGAAGGACATGTGTAACGAAAGAGTATTCAAAGGATATTCCGGCCCAGGATAACGTGGTTAGCTGGGCGTTTTACTCGCATCCCTTGGGTTGTGAGTTCGAACCCCACCGGTCGAATGCTTTAGATGTGTGTGGGGGGGGGGCTGTTGTACGTATAAATCTATCGAGGTCAGAAAGTCCTCCAAGTCGAGAGTAATACCACTGGGGTTACTAGTTCAGAAGTGATCGTTTTTTGATTCAGATCCAAATTACGACCTGTAGATGAGTGAATGAAATGCGTGAATGAAGTCCGCACGGTAAAGAGGATTGTGAGGTGTGAGTAGCTAAGGCTTAATCGTGATTCTAGCTCAACTAAAAAACAAGAGAAGCTCTCTCTGCTTAAAATCGTAACATCATCGGGCTTCTCTGACAAGTGCCGTTAGAAATAGCAAGGATATTCCAGGTAGAGTGTTGAACTGCTGTTGGTTATTGAAAGGTCCCGTATTTGATGAGACCGAATTTCTACAGTATTGATACTCCATTCCTCTAAGGGTTTGTCTTGCTAGAGGTCCTGGTCCATGTGAAATCTGACATGAAAATCAAACACCCACATGTCACATATTTAATTTTATTTATTTAAATTTGCTTATTCTTGATTTTACGTTTAAATGCTTATAAGAATACAAACCGACGAACAGTCATCTCTTTGATATATTTAATTGAAAGTTTTATTAAAGGTGTGCGTTTTATATTCTACAATTAAAAAAGTAGTTTCTATTTTCAGGCATCTCATTTACATAGCTATGAAAATACAGATTGACAGATGGTTCCAACGTATTTCTTAAAAATTTCATTGCTGAAAAATGTCTGTCTCAAAATATGTCTCAAATATAACTCAAAAATGCATTGAGTTAGAAGGATGGAGATTGGTATACGGTTTTTACACCCAATATGTAAATTTCTATCAGATTTAGAGGAGAATCCGTCCAGAGTGATTTTGCATTTCCGACGGTTTAATTATATTATTTGATAGCTACAAACCTAAGATTACCGGATGGGTATATTTTGGCCCATGATTTAAAATCGATAAAATAGACATGTATAAATTTTAAATCAAATCCCAACGGGAGGTGAATGTCTGTTGGTCTGTACTTTCAAAGCGTGATAATTCAAAAACGCAATGACTTAAATATATGAAATTTGGTTCGTGATTTTAGAATTACAATAGTAATTTTTTGCCAGATTTTGTTTTAATGGATTTAGAAGAACGTGTGTGAAATCTAAATTCAATTTTCGGATACTATTAGCCGCATTATAGAGATTGGTCGCCAAGACATTCGCCAAGGATGGTACGAAAGATGCAGTAAAAATACTTAATTCTCGCCAAAGGGTAGTAATTTCGTAACTATCGTATATCACTGCAGGGCAATGAATTCTCTGGGATCACATCTTTATTTAAGAGTTTGCAAGAAATTTTGGGACTATCACTATGGCTAGTTTAATTTTTATCCGTGGAGATCTGAAGTGTATTTATTTATCAAAATCTCAAATTCACCTGTTCTTGAATCAAATTCTTGTGAATTTTTCTCTTTGTGTGTATTTTTTTGTATTCACGAAAACGATAATGAGTTGATATCAAGAATGCAAAATGAATGAAAATAGCAATGTACAATATGAATGGAAACGTGAGGTATTGCATAATCACTTTTACAAAGCAAAAATGAAAAAAAAACCTGTGTTACGTATAGAATTTAACCATTAGGGAGAAAATAATTATTTAAAAATAAATTATCCCCTTCATATCTCGATGAGCCTGAAGTCGTTTACAACTACACCGGCGGTCTATTGCATTTCTTCCACGCCAGGCCCAAGGAGCCTAAAGTGGCCCGTCGAAAATGATTAACGATCGCCCTCCTCTGGCTGGAGATTGCTTTTGGAAAGCTTTGTTCGATGACCGTCCACTCTGATGAAGACGCCTTTTATTCTTTCTGCGGCCCCTTTCTTCTCGGACGATCATTTTCTTCGGAGATATCACGAAGCCCCTTTTATTCGATAGGGATTTGCAAGATGCTCTTTGGCTCCTTCTTCTTCTTACGGAAGACAGCACAGTGTGATACAGCGGAAGTGGTCTTCCCAAAACATTCTCGCATATTTTCTAAGAAAGGTGTTATTCCAGAGAACGCCTTGGCGTACATTTGGCAGAATTAGCGTACAATTACTATGAAACATTAACCTCTCGCATGCATTTTTTTAGTAAATTCATCATGTTACCTTTAGCAATTAATGCTTGGTGCACGGTTATTAATATACAATTTTAAATTTGGTTTTTAGATATGTTCTTCACATTTGACCGAAATTACATTTTATCGCAGAGCTACAATATTAGTCATTAGAACATAAAGAGAAACGTTTCAAAGGAACCTAAATAAACTTTATTATCTTTTGAAGCCTCGAATACTATATTCTAGTGTTCGAAACCCTTTTTTAAAATTTATTTCGAATCTAAGGTAATGCTGACACAAAAATATTGCAGGTTATCATGCGTTAATATAAATTTAAAAACTAGATGTATAGGTCTCCCCAAAACTTTCTCTTATATTCTCCAATAAGCTTGCCTTGCCAGAAAACTCTTTTCCCAGCATCGGCAAGGAAATATTAACTTTTGGCTTGAATTTATCAGTTTTACTAAGTTAATCAGGCCATCCTTGACGAGTTTTTTGGGAGATTAATCTCTAGCATGATGTTAATAGTATCCGAAAATCAAATATGTGCTTTAGACATAATTTTCTCAACCGATTAGAACAAAAGATTCGATACAAACCTGACACAAAATTTATTTCAAATTTGATACATTAAGCTACTGCGTTTTGGGGTAATCGTGTTTACATCTTTCTTAAAGAACAGAGCTGTAGACGGTGAAGACATCATCGTATTTAGTTCCAAACTTGATAGATGCCTACGATACCAATCTTTAAAACTTCCACAGAAATTCATTTGTCTCTCTTCGTTTTGTGATTATCGTGTTAACTTATATTTGAAGGGCAGGACAGACTTCCTTGCAACGTATTGGCTCAAAATTTGATAGAAGTTTACAAATTTCGTGTGAAAACCACATACCAATTTTCATTCATCTAAGTTAAATCTTTTTTGGTGTTTTCAGATAGACAGAAAGACAAAGACAGACCAAAAATGTGGTTTTCGAATTCAGGGATCGCAAATTTGGATTTTTACTGAATGCAATATTTTCTCTATACTTTATGCACGAGAAAGTAAAGAGTAATCATGGGAAATAATGCCGTACAAAAATCGCTTGAAAAGATGTTATTTTAACACCCATAAATCACGTGATAGAATAAAAGTAATGTTAATTGTTGTCGAGAATATAGAAAGGGGGAAAACTTAATCATCTGTAACTCAATAAAATAAATATGTAATGTAATATAACAAAAACATCCAAAAGGACTTATCTCCATGTAACTATCTCATGTTTTCCTATTGATAGTTTTGTTTCTTTCTCCTCTGTTTTTCACAAAAAAATATGAATATTCGACAAGACGATGAGAGCCACAATTGCTCTTATCTTTATTTTCAGAATCCTTTATTTGATAATCTTATACATTGCAATATAGTGAGGGGGATTCAGTATTCATTTTGTAGTCCTTTCTGTCAACTGATTTAACACGAAATTTGTCACAGAACTAAACTGACAATGTTTCATAACATCCATTGAGGCAAGCTTTTCATAGTTATTATGTTCAGCTGTAACTGATATTGTTATTTGTCATATTTTTTTTATTTCATATGATAGAGCTCATGTTCAATAATTAATACTAAAACTCTCTTTTGCCGAAATGTCGTGTCAAATTTGGGTATCGAATTGAAGAATAATTTTATATTTAAATCCATATTTTAATTAAAATAACAGTTAATTTTTAAAAAAATAATAGTTGTCTAGAAATTTTCACATACAATCTAATAAAATTACCTCCTCCTCCCTCCCCCAATCGCCGCATAAAAAAATATTGGACATTGCAAAGCATTTACCCTTAATACAAAATGACATCCTGTATTTCCTCACCCCTGCATAAAAATTAAAAACATTTATCGCGATTATGGCCTTTTTCAATTTTCTATTTTCGCTGTCTTCCAATTGGACATTTTTTGTTTCATGAATTATTAAAGAAAGCTGAATATGCATTTAAACGCATCTTTCTATTAAGATTGAACCAAAATTTAAACTCGTAGCTACAAATCTAGTAACAATATCACGTTCAAAATTTCATTTACTTATAAATTAGTTGTTTTTTTATTTTTATCTTCTAAAGACAGACAAACAGACGGTGAGTTCCATGATGTAGTTTTTTTCAATTACTGATGAAGACTTACTTTCTAGATGATAAAATTCTGTATCAAATTTTATCTTTCTGAATCTTTACTTTTTGTAGTTACTGCATTCTCTTGTATTTGGGCAATAAGATAAGCATTCGTGAAAGAATTGCATTTAAAATGAGTTAGAAAATCCATAAAATTAAGAGAAAAATCTGTACAGAATTTTGCCAAATTTATCAGAAAGGAATAATTCTAAACGGGGCTTGTTGAGACGAGACGTTTTTGGACTTGGGACGATATCTGCCTCTTAAAAATTATTCGAAATCTTGAATTTGAATTTTTTGATAAAGGCAATGTATTATCTTTATTTGTTTCGAATAAGAGAAAGTAAAAAAATGTTGAAAAGTTTGAAGCCATTTTATTCCAACTGCTATTTAAATTTACCAGCTTAAAATCTAATCTAGAAATAATTAAAATACCTGGAATTGCAGAAACTATAAAGAAGATTAATATTTTTTCTCCGTAAAACTTTTTATTGCAGATGTCATTTTTTAAATATAATGTTACGACACCGTGTACGGTCTTTTAATTATATCAACCGATTATTTAAATTGAAGCAGTATGTTATTGTTTCGCAACTTTAGTGACCGGATTATTAATCCTTCGCACTCTGTAAAGTAATTCTATGCATAATTATTCAATATACAAGTGCCTTGTTTATTGCTCCAAATTTGTGTGTGTGTGTGTGTGTTTAAAATTGAATGTATCTGTCTTTTTAGCATTCTATAGGTATTTTCAATAATCAAAATTGAAATATAAATGAATAAAACATCAAAACGATATCTCGTCTTGAATGTTGCCCAAGAGGCACCCTCGAGTACAATGGGCTAATTACGCCTTATTTTTTTAAAAATCTTCTTATTCAGTTACTTAAAATATTCTTCTTTAAAATCTTCTTATAAGTTAAATATTCACGGGTGCTTTAATAAATCATTTGTAATATCAAATTAGGATAAACATTTAATGCCTACTATTATGGTTTATTTGTACCTCTTTTCGATACTATGTATCTGAACCTCTCTAATGGGATCAAACAATATGGAATTACATTTGTATGTGTATACAACCATTTTTAAAAATCTAACTATGCTTTAAGTTAGCAGTAACGTCACTTTTTTAGATAATTGAACTTACTTTGATAATTGCAACGTCGAATTGATATAGACAACTGTATATATATCACTAGAAATTACATACATGAATGTTTTGATATTTGAAACATGCTAAAAATTTTAAAGAGCGACTTTTATTATCTTTCAACAAATCGAGTATATTATTTGATATCTTAAAGGATCTTTTTTATTGGTTAAATAATGCAGTTTGATTAAATAAACCACATTCTATGACATTAAAATTGGCAAATGTTCATTATTTCTACTGCTAAAGAAAGCACTCATATTTTTTTAAAAAAATCTCTTGGATCCAAAATAGTTTTTGTAAAAACTTTTAACAAAATTAATTGGAAAAAATTTCAAAAAATAGATGTTGATACAATGCATGTAAATGGTTCTTCATAATATTCTTTTACACTAAAAGTTTAATTATTATTTTTTATTTTTCATTAGTTTCCTTAAAATTAACTATGTCTATAAAATAAAAAATTATTTGTTATGAAAATAAAAATACGTATATAAATTAGAGTTTCTAAGGAGAAACTAATCAAACAACTGTCTTTTTTTAAAGTTATTTTTCCTATTTTTTACAAACATTGTTTATCTTAAAAATGTAACAATTTAACAGAAATATTCTTATTTAGAAAATTGACAAATTTCGTTTCTTAGTTTGTTTTCTAAAATGTTCATTCCAAAATTTAAATTATATTTAATATTTTATTTATTATTTTTACTGTATATTTCTATTAGTACGATTTAAAGAATTTGCATCATTGTTAGATGCTTAATTTTGTAAGTTTGAAAACATAAACATTATTAGTTTGAATTTAACTTTAAAATTGACTTAAACGTTAATATTTCTGTATCTTTTAAAATTGAATATAAACGAAATATGATCTCTCCAGGTAAAATCGTGACATTTATAGTGATATCAATTTTTTACAAATTAATAAAATTATCACCTTTAACATCATTTCATCATAATGCAATTTTAAACTCCTAACAAAACTATAAAGGTGAATATATGTTTGGCAGAAAGCTACTTAAATATATTTCGTTAATTTGGTCGCCAGTGTGGCTATCCTACAAGCAAATAATATATCTCTTCTGGCAACCCTATTGCTGATTTGTTTACTAAATGTTTCTGTCATATTGATCTGCATACCTGCTACTGTGGCAACTTGGCATTGGTAGCATTCTTGGGTTTATGAAGGGGCATATTAAGTAAATTTTTACCGAGTGTTTTTAACCTTTTACTTTTATTTTCTAATATTTTTAGTGGGAATAGAAGTAAAGCATCGGATTTGTTTCAAAATTTTCCTTCATTTTTTTCTTTTTAAATTTCCCCAAATTCGAAAAAACTATAGGTTCCTATCTGTGTAGCAGTTAGCATGTAAACATAACATAAAGCCATTCTGTGCCCCGGTGCTTATGGCATTAAGTTATATTACCAGATGGATGAACACAAAACGGAAAGAAGACAGGAAAATAATGAAAAAAAGTTAAAAGAAAGAAAGAGACGACAAACCCTCCAGAGATCTCCAGAGAGAACTAAATCCGACTCTGTATTTAATTTTTGGTGTAAGTAATAACTGAATAAAGGGAACAAGACTACTTAAATAAATGCTGACTATGTATTGGACTTACAGGGAAGTGAAGTTACTAATTTAAATGGAAATAATTGATAAATTTATTAGTAGTTGCGAACATCTGTGTAACATGTATAAGCGTACAAACAAACAGTGTAGAGTCAGAAATCTGTAACGTGCGTCTGGGTCCTGTGTTTTGATATCCTTCACGAAAACTGACCTTTTGAATGAATAATTTAATTCATTATGACAAGTGGTATTTTTGTCTCGGTTCTTGTGCAGTCTTGAAGGGGTCTTGGTATTTAGGAATATGGTTTACTATGGAGGGAATCTTACTGCATGAAAGTGTATTCGATGCAACTCCCCTGTACCAATCTTCCTCGATACTCGTTTCTGGCTTTCTCATGTACCTTGAGAGAGTCAGTAAGCTTTCGGTGTCATATAAAATTAGACTTCCTATCTCTCCACAGGTACAGCAAGGAGAGTTGACCTGATGGAGTTTGTGTAGATTTGTCGGGAATGGACCGTATTCAATGAAAAAATCCGCTCTGATCCAGTTGGCCGCGTAGAGATTAACTTTCGGCATTATTTTGAATGTAGAAAGGTCTGTTTCGCCTTCTTCCCATTCCTTTTGCCATCTTGTCACCATCTCGGTTTGAAGTATATTCTTCAGATGATATTTTGGAAACTTAATTATATTCCAATCTTAATTACCACTAGCCACTACTTAGGCTAGTTTATTATTCACTTCATTCGCTTTATAGTCTACATGTGCTTTGATCCATGAGATTCTAATGAGTGTACTTACAGGAAGAAGAGAGAATGTGTCCCTTGATAAATGGCTGTTGTATTTTGCATGCTAACATGTAAACACAATAACTTGAAGAAACTAATAAGGAAAATTGGTAGTACACCTTTTATACCAAAACTGATAAACTACATCAAACTACTTAAACTTGTGCTATAGTCCTAAAAACCTGAATTATATTATTAAATAAAAGCGTCAGACTTGTTAAAATTCTTCTAATATAAATTTTGTCCATCACATTTTAGGAAAATAACATATACATATTTCTTTAAAAAAAACAGTTAATATTCACTTGAACCATATTAAATGAGTCGGCTGATTTTCATTCAGAATTCTTTGACCATTTTATTGAGCAAATAAGGACATTCAGTAACTACAATCCCCCCCCAAAAAAAGCACTTGAAGTTAGATGTTAGTCACGACCAGATACATTTGTCATGTGTCTAAGGCACCATTGACCTTTTCGGGTTTGTTGTCACTCTTGTTCTATGGCAATATCGTATATTTTTAGCATATTTATTAATTTAAGCTTTCATTTTCTTTCATTCCTGTAAAAATATCTTTTATAAATATTTTTGTCTGAGTTATGGCGAGATCAATTTAAATTAATTTGATTTCAGAGTTTTTAAATGTAATTTCAACAATAGCCAATTATCGAAATGTGACCAATTTATAATTTTCTTCACTTGTAAAGGTTGCATGCATTTTTGATTATATTACAAAATGTATACATATTTTAGATTATTTCTATGTAATGGTTATACTTGGTGCATAATACATAGACACCATTTTCAGTAACAGGTCGCAAAACTCATTCTGAAGTAGCAACGCATGAGAAAGGTAGTAAAGAATACTTCTAACATAACGGAATTACACCTTACTTTAATTTTAATCCTTCTGATCTAGACAGATAATGGATTCTTTTATATCGCGCCATAGTCGTGGAAATATATAAAAAAGAAGTAATGCTTAAGAAATGATTGAAGTTTTCTTTGCTTTTGTCACAAGATCCCAGGTTTAATATTACTGATTCCCATCCTGACAAATAAAATATAAAAGCATCCATTTTATCATATCGCTGTCACATACAAAACGGGTCGTAACAGGTTTGGCAACAAGTTGAATGTGTCATTCTGAATTATAGCATAAAAGAAAGATAAGAAAGAACACTTGTGACAGGAGAGAATACTTATGTAAGACAGAAGATATCTTCTTTTAGGAGAAAAAAGTACAATGGGATCCATTTAGATCATTATTTGAAAAATAATGGAGTCCATTATATCATGTCACAGTCATTTAACCATGAATGATATCCTACCTATCAGCCATAGCACACTGGTTATTGACCAAATGAGCTAACACGCTATGAAAATGGGAACTGTGACCTTTTAGCTACTACTCTTCTTCTGTGGTGCAACTTCATTCCGTCAAAGGCATCTCAGTTACATAGTACTGTTTAAGTAAATAAATCATCTCTCAACACGCTTTAACTCTTTTGAATAAGGATTATTACAAGTTGATTACATTTCTGATTTAAGAAGGACTATTAGAAATCGATATAAAAATTGTATGGAAATGAATCGGGTGCGTATAAATAGACTCTTCCATTGCAATGTATAGGGTTTCATTAGATAAAACTTTGTTAGCGTAGGAGTCTATGCAGGTTCACGTGACACACATCAAATGTGCCAAGCCCATTTCATTTAGGGATCCATTTGGCGTTTTACCAGATGAGAATTGACGAGATGTCCTTGTACATCTTAACTCAATAAGTAATTGCATAACTACCTTCGTTATGATTTTCATGTGATTGGGACGTCACTTATATTGATTTCATATTCATGATTAAGTCCTAATATTAATCATAAAATAGCATTGTGATTGAAAACTCATCCTGAGAAGCATAGGCGATAGAAATTTATCAAATTACATAGTAGAAAGCGTTGCTTTATTTCTCCAAAAAGTACTAATCACAGATAACAAAAACTTAGTCAAATCTCCTACAAAAAAGGAAAAATTCACAGCACAAGTAAGTGATAAGTCTCTAAATATTAACGAGTAATAGTACTCATAGTATACAACTAGGGGACTCGTTCGGTAAACTCCACAGAAAGAAGTATTCTCTTGAGAGCAACTTCATTTAGAGTATTCCGCAGTCATTCATTAAGCACTCATAAAGAATATCTGTATATATTTTCCTTTCAAAATTGCTAATTATAAAGGCAAACGGTATAGCAGAATTGTAACAATGTCAGTTAACAAATTATGTCAATTAGATTTTTAAAAAATACTGCTAGGAGCAAATTTTCCTTTAAAAAAACCCTGAAATAATCCTATAAAGTTATTTTTTATGTATCATGACATATTTTTTATAGTTTTAAAATAAGCGGTACCAATCTTTTAAACATTTTTGTAATTGAAAAAAAAAGAGTTGGCTATGCTTTACTCATTCAAATATACTTTGTTTCTGCTATAAACACTAATTTTTCTCCTCAAATAATTTTTCAGAAGAGAATCAATATCAATCAAATCAAATCCTCATCATTAATCAATCAAAACCTAAAAGGTCATTATACGGGCGAGCAAAACTGCCACAGGAAGCTAGTTTATTTAAATTCCCATAGTAAGTTTTCTATTTGTAGCTTAATGTTAATTCATGTAATTTGTATGTAATTATAGTATATATTTAACACATTTGCTGCCACGATTCGCGTTATACACATTTGACATTCAGACGGTTTATTTAATAAGATTGCCCCTTTGTTATCTCTTAATTACATTAGAGAAGAGATCATTGTGATAAACAGTAGGTGAGAATCGCAAGCGAGTCAGGCGACAGTCAACATGGTAACTCTAAACAGTTATAAATCACCTTTCACGTGATAACAGGATTTTGTCGGCAATTTCATAAGGCTTAGCATTAACTTCTGCTTCATTGTACTAGGGCCCATTAACTTTATTTTTTGATCATATCCCTTATCCCAAATATTTTCAAAATTGTCTTAGAATCTTTTGTGTTTTTTGTACTTTTTCTTGCACAGAGTCTACCGCCTGTCTATCTGTACTTCAGCATGCATATAAACGTGATAACTCAAACTTGCAACGACTTAGGTAAATGAAATCTGGTCTGTAATCCTATTATTAAAACTACTTATTGTCATATGACTATCCTGATAGAAATGAAAACAATAATTACAAAATGTTAACCACTTGATAGACACAATTTAAAACAATAGTTTACCCTTTAAAGACACAATTTAAAACAATAGTTTACTGTGTAGATTCGTATTATTTTTTGATTAATTCCATTAACTGGTTTGATATTTGTACATTAGTAAACTTATCACTCAAACTCAAAAACTCAACAATTCTGATAAATTTTATTTGGTATGCGATTTTCTTATTAAAATTATAATTTTAGGCCAGTTTTTGGTTTTAACCCTTTATCTATGGAATTATGTTGCCATCAATTTCCCAACTTCATTTTTGCACCAGTAGTTAAGTTTCCTTACAAAATAATCCCAGAAAACCCAAGAAATGTTTTAAATTAATAATTGTTTTTATTAATTAAATATTTTTCATCTCTACTTTTAGCTTATATTAACTTCTTGCTATCTGGATTCTGTTCTCCACGTTTTGTAGAATACCAACGGCAAAAATAGCCATATTACGAAAATACAATCCATATTTAAATGGTACTTATAAGTACCGTCTGCAGATAAAGGGTTAATCCATCCAAAAAATGAAATTCTGCGTCAAATTTCGGTTTCAATATGTCGAAGTATCCAATAATATTCAATTTTCTTCACTTTACTACGTTGTTTTCGCCTTTGTTTGCGTAACCGGAATTATTCTAACAAATTCACATTTTTGAAACTTTTATACATAGTCGAAACTTTATACATGACCTCTTTTATGCTCATATGTATGCCCAAATTCTTCCTAACTATCTGAAATGGTCTTTCCGAAACATTCTCGCATGAATGTCCTTGTCTATTAGTAACCACATGCCATTTCATGAAAGAAACTATATAACAACTTACTACAAAAAAAGCTTCAATGATTTTTTGCCATTAATCGTAGCTATGCATACTAGAAATCAGAATATGTTTTGTAGGCCTTTCTTTCTAACTGACTGAAACAAAATTTTTATAGAGAACTGCAAATGAAGTCAAAGACTCACATATACTGTTTCATATAATTGCCATTCTGATTTTGAGCTATTGAGTTTAATTGTTTATATGAGGGCATACTAGCAGAAGGCTTGACTCTTATCGAATATAGTTCTAAATTCGACACATGCTTTTAGTTTAAATATTAAATCTGTGTACCAAATCTTATTCATCTTACTCTTTTTATTCTCCAATTATTGTGTTAATTTATATCCGGATAGCTGGACAAACTTTCTCTTAAAGGATTTCATTCGAAATCTGAAAGAAGATTGCAAATTTAGTGCAAATTTCAGTTGTCTAGCTCTAAGCGATTTTCAGTTCCCTTGTTCATAAACAGAGAGGCCGATAGGTAAACAGACTCAATTCCATATACCTAATTTTTCGAACTGAGGAAGATCTGAAACGTAAAAATTCGCCAAAATTTAGAATTCACTTTTTTATATATATAATTGCAATACTTTGTATTCTTCGTGCACTAGAAAACAATAATAATGTGCTTAAGAGAAAAGATTATACAAGACAGAGTGTTTGATTTAGAGCGGTCACGTTCGGCACATACCTACCGTTAAGGAAAACTTTCAAAAATTTATAAAATATTTAAATCAGTGACTTCGAAAATAAAAATCTGAACATTCTTGATGTTTACAACTTGTTCCAAGGTTCAGATTTTACATAACTTTACTAAAGACTATTGGAGGAAGTCTGGAGAAGATTAATGCCGTTATACTTTTTTATATATGAAATATTTGAAAAAAAATATTCTATTTATTCAGTCACACGATTTTAAATTTTTTAACTAAACGTATTTTCCAAAAAAAAGCTTTCTTTTGAGGACTTAGGCCGATAGATATATAAAAGCAACTATAAAAACGAATAGAAGATAGCATGCGATTTTTACTCCAAAATTATGGATTTGTGTCTAATTTTGAATAAATCCATCAACAAAATCCAAATGTCATATATGAGCTTGATAATTCAAAAGGAAAATTATCTAGATACTCGCGCTTAGACTCATGGTTTTTATAGTTTTTGTTTTCTTTATACATTCTTCTGCATAAAATATTGTAATCGTCAAAAAATTCGAACTCAATATTTTGACAAATCTCTACACTTCAAAACTTTTCGACCACGAAAAAAACATTTTTGATATTATATTTTTCTGTCAATCAGTCAACCTGTCGGTACGATAACTCAAAAAAGCTTTGAGGCAGATGTATGAAATTTAGTAAATAAACTAGCGATCAAATTTGTAGATTTATATCATATTTTAAATGAAATCCATCTTCAGACGATCTGTGACTCCAAGACGCAAAAAACTAGAATAAATAAAATCTGTTGTCCAGATTTGGTATCTAAAATGTAGATTCTCATCAAATGTTGAACAAATCTGTCATGCTGGTCATCTCTCGACTTGTATATGCATGCAAACACAGTAATTCATAAACGGAATAACTTAAATCTATGAAATTCGGTATGTTATCGTAAGCCAACAACCGTCGTTCTGTGTCGAATTTCGTTTCATTCGGTCGATAAAAAGGCGTTCGAAATGTCAGATTCACGCGAACTATCAATAATTCATAATTCCTTGTCATTAGTATTATACATATTATTTGCGATGTTATCCAAGTCTTTATTGGAATGTGTGCAAGAAGGTTTAGTGAGAATAGTTTATACGGTTTAACATGGTTACACAAAGCAACCAAAACTATAGATATGTATAAAATGTTTCATTTACCAAAAATATGTTTTTTCATTATACACTATAATATAAAAAAGCAGTTTACATACGTAGATTAAATAACACCTATTTTTTTCTTTCTTGTACATTAGAATATTACATGCATCTTATATTATCTTTATTTCCTTATCATGGTTATACCTGAAAAAATATTTGAATACTAAGCTAAAAGAAGTATTTCACATTCGAAATTCTGAAAACAAAACAAATAAACGTTGAAAACATGAATTTTCAATAAAAATTGATAACATATAATTTTATTCTATGTCAATATTTAAAACGTAATTTTAAAGAATCAATTTTTTTTCTCTCAAGAAAAAAACGCATAAAATAACTCGACATTCAATTTTTAAACATTCGTAATTACGCAATTCAATACAATAAATTCTTGGAAATTAAAAGCAAGTATAAGCGTCTGCCCAAATTAATGAATTTTATTGTGATTCACAAGCAAATATTATGCAATAAAATAATTAAATTACATAAAACACAATAGATTTTAAAAAGCCGTCTGCATTGATGTGTAAATTAAAAACCTAAAAAGATAAATACTATAAAAAGTTTAATATTTTTTAGATGTAACTTTAATAGAATCAAAAATAATGATTTTCAAAATATTGTCGAATATTCTTTTTTTTTTTCTCTTTTTTTTCAATAATCTTTTGTAAAACAAATATATATTACATTTTTATGTTTTTTTGTAGTAGGTATTGCATTTGAATATATTATACGTATTCCATTATTTTTTTTCTTCTCTATTGTTTATTTCAATGTTAAAAATGTCTGTAAAAATGTAAGAAAAATAATTTTTTATTAGAACTGATGTTATAGAATATTTATTTTTTAATTTTCATGAAAATTTGAGATGATGTTTCTTAAATTGTGAGAGATATTGTATTAATTTGAAATAAAAAGTGTTAGCAACAGACTGTCATTAGAAAGGTTTATTCTGTCTGTTTTGTGGATAACATTTGAATGGACTCGTATTGCATGACAAACAGATAATCTTTGACCATTCAACTTATATGTAGAGAAGTATGTCAAAACATCATGGAGAAAATATTTCAGATTTTTTTATGTATCAAGTATAGAATTTAAAAAATGGAATAGTACCAAAAAAAGAGGTATATACTCTTATTGAATTCAAAATCAGTTAGGGTATGAAATTTGACATATGCTTAGTATGTGAAAACATTAAATGTTTATTACCCACCAGATAGGAGGAGTACATGAACAAATATTTTGCCTAAAAATATATTCAAAATTCTTGACTATTAACAAAATCCCTTAATGGATATAATTCTTTACCTGTTGTTTTTAAAAAATTTATAATAATTTTTCATTTTTTAAAAATTGGATATGTAAACAGTTCAATTAGTTACAATTGATTGCTGGATTATTTTTTCCCCAAACTTTTACAAATCTTTTAGTATTTATTTTAAACTAGGTGCTGCGATCTCGTTCTCGCCTGTGTCTGTATGCTATAAGAATGTATAAAGCATACAAGCCTGCACAGTTCATTTTATTGGTAAACAAGTATTCTAAAAAATTTGTTTTAAATTAGTTTTAATAATCTAGTTAAAAACCAAAAAAATATTAGGATAATGAAACTAAGGTCACTATGAAATTAATTTTTGTTTTAATTTTAATCTTGGTTTAAAAATAAAATCTATGCGATTATTTCCTCAGAACTAATACAAAAGACTGTGAAATTTTCCAAACCCGTTTCATTTAGGATTTTTTTATGTAGTATATTCAGTTTCTTCATTGGCTTAGGAATTTTCTTAATGAATCAGTTAATTTAACTACGTGCTAAGGAGCATGTGTGTTCAAAATGGATTGAGCCCATCAATGTTTAAATCAATCCATTTATAAAATTCGGACAAAAAAAGGGAGGAATTCAGTTTGATATATTGTTTACACATGAATACTTGGATTAATCTTTTCACGTGACTCATGACACATCCGAATGAACCCACAGTTAAGTGTATGCACAGTAATTTAAAGGCAAATAATTTGAAGTTAACCCCTGGCAGCCACATTCTTTTTATGAGTTGGTTAATTTCCGTGTTTTCTTTTCTACATCTTACCCGCACTCTTCTCACATTCTAAAAGCGTTCAATGAGTTATTAAAACAATAGGAAGCCAATGAGAACATTCAACATAAATAATCTAATAGTTCTTGTGCGACAAAATGAAAATAAATATTAGACTTTTTATTCTGTTGTTTGGTTTTTCCTTCTTTCATCTGTGTGTACTATTATCATGAAAACACGACGTTGTTTTCGTTAGGTGTTTTTGAATAATTGAAGGCAACGACTAATTGAAGCTCGAAATCGCTTAGGCAATGAATAAGGCGTAAATGGCAATATTCATCAACTTATTTTAATCGCATATATTTTTACCTGCTTTTACCAGTATTACATTATTATTACGTATGATTCTTTGACAGCAGTTGCGTTTTTAAAAGACTGACGAACTATGACTTCACTGCTGTTTTTTTATCTCAAAATCGGTCGAGCTCCAAAACTTTGTTTTCCAGCTAGAAAAATTGAAAATGAAAGTTAAAAAATGTATGTATAATATAATATAAACAGAGAGAGGTATAGAGACATATTGTTAACTGTTTAAAGGCTTAAATTAACTAAGACAATTAATGACTTAAAAATAATAATATTCTATATAACTTGAAATTTGCGATAGTAGATTTCATTTTCTCTTTTAGTTTTTTGTTATTTTTATGGAATTGTTTTTTATATGCATATGTCATAATTTTTTTTCTATCTTCAATTTTTTTAAAAAATATCTTTAAAACAAATGTGTTTGATTGTGACAATAAGCTATCAAAAACAATAAACTTCCTTTTCAAGTTCAAAATTTTGAATTAAATATAAAGTGATAGCAGAAGACAGAAAAATGTTAGTTTATAGCACTTACTCATGAGTTATGCGAAATTTAATTTTCACGAGTTACCTAATGTTTATCTTAAGTAGGGAATGCTTCTGTAATTTATTATGGATCCATGAAAACAAAATCTATTAAATTACCTAATCCAGGAAAAGATAAACATTGGAAAGAAACGTGAGAAAGATTTCAGCAGCTTTTTCTGCTATTTTTTTCTTCTTTAAAATAATTTATGATAGCTACAGGGATAGAACTTAAAATGTAATTCTGTTCAACATTGGGGAGGGGGGCTCATACTAATCTATGTTAGCTCTTTTTTTAATGAATTATTATTCGAACTGCTCGTTTTTGTTTTCCTCGATTTTTTTAAGAGTCTGGCTTCTAAACGACGGAAGAAAAGAAAGGCAGGGAGGAAAAAGGATTTTTTTTTAGTAACTCTTCAAAAGTCGTTTAAGGAAAAGCGACGCATAATCGCTTTGCATAAGAAAACTGCTTCAAACGAAGAGCAGTAAGAAAAGAAAAAGAAAAGAAAAGCGAAAACATTCAGAACTCATTCCAGGAGTAACTTCACGAGTTCTAGAAAACAGATGCAAGAACAATTTTTTTGTTAAAAAAAAGGGCAAATTCTAAAAGGAAGAAAGAGTACAAACAAAAAAAATAATAATGGAAGCCAAAAGGGGAAAAAAAGGAAATCCACGAAACGAAAAGCTTTGTCGTTCTCACAAACTATCGAAACAAACATAACGATACCGTGCTTCTAGCATCGATCACAGACCTAACTGCGGTTAGCGAGCGAGCTCTTTCTGCTCCTTATATTCCCTCCTTACCCCGGGAAATAGAAGAATGGATCGTCCCATACGCGCTTGCGCTCCCTAGCGCTTAGAACATCCACGCTAGGATCGTTGGTATGGCTGATAACGTCGCCAAATATGGGTGCCCTGAAGCGATGCTTCAAAATATATTGGCTATTTTTTTTTTCTTCGGAGTGGATAGCTACTAGTTTCTTTTTCATAAAAAAATCCCAATTGCGAAGGTAAATAGTGCTGGAGTCGTGATATGCAAATAGCTGAGTCGTATTATCAAATAAAATTGGAAAAGGTGCCGTTTTTTGGGGTTATATTTGTATCGGGCAATATAAAAATGGAACATTTTATTTGCATTATCTTATTGGGTCAAGTTCCTGCTTCCTGAAATTGGGCAGTTATTTCGAATTGACTTTTTTTTCAATCGTAAAAGTTTTTGAATTTTTAAATTGCATAAGCGTTTTAAATTTTGATTGGTAATCTCAGACAAAGTAAATGGAAAAACAATCAGGAACTAGCTACAAAGCTTTTAAATAGGTATGTGGAATAGGATTATTCATTCAGCGATGTCAAGTAAAATCATTATAACATATGTAAAAAACAGAGTGTTATTGATAAGTTATCTATTTAAAACCAACCGTAATTGTTGTAGCATAAATTAAATTGTAGCTTTTCTTGGTTACACAATAATTTATGATAGTAAAGATTGTATTGATTGTAAATGACTTGCAGACACAAGCTGTGTTTTATGTGGTTTATTGAATACATCAACAACAAAAGGTACATGATTAAGCCATAGCATGGCAGACCTAGAGAACCACTCCCCCATTTACCAAGGTCAATTTTTTACTACTATTGGAAAAAAATATACTGACTTCAACAGTCAGATCACGAGGTGTTTACATGATTGCCAACTCGCTTCGCCCAAATAGAAGACGTGATTAACTGAATTATTAACAATTGCTCCTCCTAATCTTACTTGTTTACTTTCCAATGAAATTCTTAGCCTTGTTTCGCCCTATATTAAAATTATGGGATTTGATCAAGCCCATAATTAAACCAACAAATGCTTTGTGTGTAATTAGCGAAAAAAAATCGATGAAATTACAAACTTTGCTGTGAAACAAATATTTTAAATGAATCTTTAGTACTTATATGTATTTATAATGCCTTTTTTTCAATTTCTACTGTTAGCCCATAATACTATTTTTAAAACGTGTAGTGGATGACAATCAATACTAATGCAGTTTTTTTCGTATATGAATTCATTGATTAAGCTCAATTAACTTCTAATACTTTAAATAGATTTTTAGTAATTTGTAATGAAAATTGAAATCAGCAGGCAGTAGTTCAAATGGTAAAATGCAAGGATTTCAATATTTTTCGTGTAAAGGTAAATAATGCGAGTTCAGTTATTGCGAAAGTCAATATTTTTTGATAAGTTATTTAATAAAAAATTATTAAAATGAAAAAGTTGTTGACATAAGTAGGAATTGCCTTAAATTTTTTTTTATATTATTTGTTTAAAAGAAAAACCAAAGTATGACATTCAACTGCAATTGTAGTTGCAATATAACATATTGAATTTCACTATTTAAATCATTGCGTATGTGAATTATTGCTCACACGAATGTACAGAACGTTTTAAGGTCAAATCTTTTACAAATTTGGTTCAAAATTTAAAAAGAATTTATAATTTCAATACTTAGCCTATGTACCAAATTGTATCTATCTAGCTCTTTCAGTTTCAGAATTATCGAGCTCTCCTAGCCTAACAGCAAGCCTCCTGACTAACAGCTAGGCAGATAGACTTCCTGGGAATCTATTTTGCTCAAAATTTGGAAGAAGTTTTTGCTCAAATTTGGTTTGTTGATCCTTAAACCAAATTTCATTCGTTTATCTGAAAGCATTTTTGAGTTATATTTTTCTGAGACAGACAAATAAACATAATGTGTAAAATGCGGTTTTTCAAACTCGGGGAAGTCTGAAACAAGTGATTCGTCTCAAAACCTCGAATGTGAATGTTTCAGCAGTTATAATATTTCGCTATACTTCGTATTTGAGAAAGTAAAAACTATAAGCATTCCTCATGTCTCTAAATATAGGGAGAAATAAATGTATATTAATGTACAAAGTGAATGCATTCTTTTTAAGGCTCTCTGAGTCAGAAAAAAGTCGTGCGGCTCTTCTTACCTGGGAAGCGAAATATCCAAAACTGAATGAACCAGACTGAAGAAAATTTGTGCGTAGCATGCATATTACCTTCGTACATCTGTATCAAATATGAAGATTAGATTCTTCAAAAGGAAAAGTTTTCTTTGAAGATCTTGTTTACGCATGTGTACTTGGGTAAAGTAACTCAAAGGCATTATAAACAAGATAAATTGAATTCAATTTATGAAATATCACTGAGCCTCAAAATTTTAGATTTGTACACATTCATTGGCAAATCTTTCTAACAGTGCATTAGTTGTTTTATTAGTCAAAAATTTGACTTGTAAAATTTTTAATCCCATTGGAAAAAGATTTCAAGTAATACTTTAAAAATATGCTTATTCTAATCTTCATGGAGAAGCTAAATTTCAAAATGGAAAAAATTAGCTTAATATTTCCTCCTAGTTAAACAATGCATGTTCTTAACAGATTTTTTACGTTACGTTCAATACTATAAGTATTGAATATTGAATTTAACAATATGAAAGAATACAAAATGTTGCTATTTATTTACTACTGTAACTATTTATATTAAAATTAGATTTTTATAAATAATGGTTCTTAACTTACTAATTTTGAGATATTATGTCAAATATCTTATTTGTTTCATTTTCCTAATTGATAAAATTGAAAGTAATTTGTATTAAAATTAAATTCGTCTATGAAAATACATTGTAATATCATTTTAAACATATAATTCTTTTTTAATTCTTTCTTATAATTTTTTTACTTAAATTATTTTTAGAAAATTTGCGAAATATTTTTATTTTAAATAAGTCATCTGCCGGAAAAGCAATGAATGCAATAATAATTTGAATAAAAATTTTCCTTTTTGAAAAATCAGTAAAGAAAAACTATTAAAAGTGAATAGCTACTAAAAAAATTCAATATTTTTCTCAGACATTTTCTCATAAACAAATAAAATATGAAGTTTAATTTGTTTTCAAATCTTAAAGAAGATTGCATATGGTTGCGTATTCATTAAAAGGTATTTTGTAAAAAAAATTGCAGAAGTTCTAGAGTTTTGATGCTTTCGCGACTGATTATGAAGCATATATATTATCCATTTTTGCATTATTGTACATATATTTAGGTTATGTTTTACAAACGTAATTAAGTCTAAAATTATATAAAAGTCGGAATGTTGTTATTTATGGTTCTAACAAAAGTCTTGTTCTTTTTTTTTTTCCCGAATAATGTGAATACGTAATATACAACTTACGCTACATTCATTTTCCTAACGTTCCTTGTTCGTTCTTTTTTATCAGCATGTCATGTATTTTTGTTTTTCTTTGATCCTTTTCAGTCTTTGAGTGGCTACTAATAGTTATAAATATAGTCTAAGCTATATCTCTGGTTCCAAAAAATTCCTGACCTTGTCAACGTTATTTTGCCACTTTGATGTCCAATATGAAGGCTCTGGAAAATGAAAGATTTATAGCCTTACCTCTAATGATATCCGAGTTTGGGTGATTAATTTGAAAAATTCCATGTTAAATTAAGCTTTATCAGATGGTACATAAGGCGACTGCATCATACTAGGAACTAATTCTCTCCTCAGAGTAGCTGATCGCAGTAAGATTTCTCTACATGTTAACTCAAAGATTCATTTCTGCTTTTTATCTACTGAATTGTAATCTGCTGCTATTATTAGCGTTTTTAAGTGTTATTCTTTTCGTATATGGTGATTTGGTTTTTATCACATGTCCACCATATTTTTCGGAATATTTGATTCGTAATATGACATCCACTAATAATTTGTGTGTTGGATTTCTTTTACTTTACCTTACATCAGACAATTTATGCACTAATATCAAATAGGACAAATGGTAAAATAATTACTTCGGTGCTCATAGTAAAACAAATATAAAAGAGGGCCTTGAACCTCCATTAATAATTAATTGATATGAAACTTCTGTTGAAGTAGTAATGTTTCCTACAAAAGGGGAATTTTTTACTTCCTCGTATACATAGATTAAAGTATGATAAAAGTAAAAAAATTCGTACTGAAGATTTTGATGAATCTCCAAACTTTTAATCTCCCTTATTTCGAAAAACACATTTTTGGCAAAGGTTTTTCTGTCTCTGACAAAGATAAATGGAAATTTTTTAGAGATGGATGAAATTCAGTGCATGGTCATAGTACATCAAATTTTCCAATTTCTAACAAATTTGGAGCAAAGACTATGCAGAAGTCTGTCTATCTTTTAGTTAACTTAATAACAACAAAACAAAGAGAGCTAGCTATATAAAACTCAATATACAGAATTAGCATTTATAATCTAGATAGCTTTCAAATTTTCAGCCTAATCCATTTAAGAATTTACCGTCTGTTGGTCAGTACTTTCAGAAACAGATAAATGTGATAATTCAAAGACGAAATGTTTTAAATATATTAAATTTGGTACGCGATTTTATAACTACAATTTTAGTTCTTTGACAAATTTTTGTGTCAGTCAGTCAGGATTCACACAATGGTCAATATTTCGTAGCTATTATACGCCAATAGCATGCTAGGATTTTACTGGGATAATACTTATGTTAAAGAGTATGCGAGAAAATTTTGGAGAGAACACTTTCATTGGATATTGATGCAATATAATGTAGTAAATAGCTGACTATTGCATCGGATTAGAATAAATATTTCTTTAAAATTTAAAGAATCAAAATTTATTTTATAGCTTTTTTTCACTTTTAGTGCATCATTTATAGTTTTTAGTCATCAGATCCCTGTACTTTACCTGAATTTCAAATAAGTTGATGAGGTTTTTTTTAAAAAAAACTACACATCATATAAAAGTCCAAAATTAATAGCATAACTTGAATAACTTTAATTTCCGTCGCCTATTTCTCGCTTAAACGATTTTTGATTACCTCTTAGCATGGAGTAATGCTCTATTTCTTCACTTTCATCACTGAAAGTCGATTCATTTTCAAAATTTCAAACGGAGGTTAACATCTTTTCTTATAACCCTTTTGGGGGAAGAAAATGGAAAGGTTTTATGAATAATGGCAGTTAAAAGAAAAAACGATTACCTGTGATTTAATGGCAGTGAAGAAGAAATAAAACACAGATACAAAAGTGTTTTAACATAGAATGGCATTTAATGGATCGGTCAGATGGCTGACATGTAATGACCAATAAGAAAAGTAGTACTCAATTTTCCATAAAACCACTTTTTCCATGTTAGTCATCGGTGACTGAATATGTACTTTTGGACCAGGAGATATCAGTCAGTGTTGACTGACAACATAATTTTGGTTCAAGCTGCATTAGTTATCCTTGACTGATGATAGGCAATGTGGTTAAATTATATTCTCCTGATAAATTGTAATGTAGAGATTACAAAATTGTACAACCAAATGCAGTTAGATCTTAGGAAGTCAATAAATCAAAAAAGCCGGATAACGCTGAAATAATTTTGGCGTCAAATTAAAATTTTAAATATTATCGTCTGAATCTCAGGATTTTGAAACAACTTTTTTTATGCAATTACCAAAGAGTATATCACATTGATAATTATCGGAATATATCGATATTTTTAATCAAATATATTTAATATTTTCACTAAACGCGTGTGTGTGTGTGTGTGTGTGTGTGTGTGTGTGTGTGTGTGTGTGTG
>JAOUZG010028144.1:1803719-1845343 GCA_026289955.1 Argiope argentata
TGTGTGTGTGTGTGTGTGTGTGTGTGTGTGTGTGTGTGTGTGTGTGTTGACGTTCATCAGGTTCGATCATTTAGCTGGCATAAATGACGTTTTTTTTTAAATAAAAGTTTTGAAATTTCATTCTATTTACAATTGAGGTGTTACTTCTCAAACAAGTGCTGATGGAAAAGTTTTTTTTTAATTCATCCATTTTAGGTACTATTGTTCTTTTCTGTGTTAAATTCATTATTTGTTGTATAACGTTAAAGCCAGAAATTTAGGTTACCATATAGCGAAAGTAACATAATTGCATTTGAAACAGTATGAATATTATGGCTATCAAATATCGAAGTTTAAAAATATTTTTTCTTTGAAGACATTGAGTCAGATTTATATAAAATATTTAACAGAAAGTTTTAGCAATCTTCAGTCCCGGAAACACGATTGGTCGCCAAAGAAAGCCAATTTATATAAAAGTTTTCTATTAGAAAGAAAACTAAAACTAAGCATGCGTTATTTGTTTCAAGTTACTGTCGAATTCTTAAGGGTTTTAAATAATTAAAAGTGAATTTTTAAATCATAAAAGCTCAATATTCTCATAAAAAATTAAAAATTACTAACCTTTATTTTTGAAAAATATACATTTATTTTTAAAGATATATTTTTTCAGATTTCAGACTTTCAGAATTTCATAATATATTTCATATAAATGTATATTCTGATATATATGTATAAAGAATTTAATGATTGTTTTTAAAAATAAAGTAATAATCTTTTAAATTAACATTCTATTTTAGAGCTGACTTAAGACTAGTTTTATAGTTTTGAACCTTGTTTAGAAGATGGAGATAATGCCTTAATTGGTCACACCTCGCCGCAAATTTTCACATTACGTCAACATGAAGTCGAAAACAGTGCTCCTCCAACAAGAAAATCAGCCTTCGCGTTCGTGATTTACACAAACTTCAATGGATTCTTATCTCGAATCTGTAATTCTACAGTGTGGTATCTAAAACTGTATCTGTGAGTCGTTTCAATTATTTAAATCTTTTATCTTAAAATAGCAGCTGGTGTTCAATGAAAATGACAAAACAATGGTTAAAATAACAATTTTCAACTTCCTCTTTTTTATAAATACGTATGTGTTTATAAAGTGCATAACGAGGAGATATTGTGATCATCAAAAAATTAGACCTCAAAATTTTGTCGGAAATCATCTTTTCAGGCATGCCTGAATTTGAAAAACAGATTTTTTGGAATAATATATGTATATGAACACGAAATTATAAAACATTTAGAACTAAACGGATGATTGATATGGGCTTTGCATTCTATTTTTAAATGCATATAAATTTTCAACAGAATCCTTCCCACGAAATCATTCAATTTTTCCTAATATATTAAAGTAAATACTATAACTTCAAAGCATTGCAAACATATATTTATTATTACTATTATTTTAGGCTTTTTTTAATTGGTCATTCGAGTGAATTCAATTGTGGGTAGCAAAAAAAGTCGCTGCATTTGTATAAACTGTGTAAAATCAGATAAAAATAATTTATTATTGTATATCATGGACTAAATATTACTTAAATATCAACTCTACATAATCCATTTTATTCGCCATCATCTTTGCCGATAATCAGTCAACCTCGCCGTTATAAGATTTTGGAAGTTTATTTCAGGCATACTCGTTGCAAGAATAACAGAAACTGACAGTGATATTTAATAATATTCTTCAGCTTTCAGATGCGTTCCTTCATCAGAATATTAGTTATTCGACTCCAAATCGTAATTTTATTTTTCAATAAAATGGGGCTGCGGTGGCCTGGTGGTAAGGTCTCAGTTCGGGAACCGGAGGGTTTCGAATTCAGGACCCAATTCCGCCGAAGAACCGTCATGTAAAGGCGTCTGCTGGACGTTAAATCCTTCAGGGGCAAACGTCTTCCTGCTGATGTGATGTAAAGGGAGGTATGTCAGCTCATGTATCGTCCTCGTCAACTGACCATGTTTCAAAATTACGAGGTCCGTCCCAAAATAGCCCTGGAGTTGCTTTACAAAGGGACGTTACTAAAACTGAACTTTTCAATAAAATAAAATTAAATTAAAATTAAAATGTGCAACAAAGCCTCAATTTCTCTGTATATAATGGAACATCTGTAGCCTTGATTGAATAGCAGAGTAGCTTTATTCTGCAGTATTAGTAAATGTGAAAGTTGTATTACTTAAATGAGAGCTTTTTTGTGTTTCTGATGTGGCAATGATATAGGAGAGGAGAGGATGTGTGAACAGGATTCTGGGAATTATGCATTACCCATTTGCGTGGTTCATTTTTCAAGGAGAATAGGCCCTTCGTTTTGTAGTCAAATATGGATCTGTGTGGTTTAAAATGGGGCTAAGGGAATGAAATTTTTAACATTTTAGAAAAATATTTAATCTACAATCGATGCTATAGTCCTGTCACTTATAAGGTTTCTCATCCAAGAAACTCGTGGTGATCTTGGGAAGGAGCTTATTTAGAATACAAATTATTCTGTTTATTAGAATCTGTCTATTTAGAATATAAATTATTATTTAAAATACAAACTATTCTATATCCTAATGACCCTTTCCCTCAACAGCCTTCCTCTACGGTGCGTCAAAAGTAATTTATAGAATTTAAAAGCAAATCTGAAATAGTGAAAATTTTTATTCTAGAATATAGAAGCCTCAATATAAAGAGGTATATTTCTATAAGGCCATGAATTAAATAATAGAATAAGATGAATAAATTAAAATAAACAACACAATGGAATATATATTCACAAGAGTGCTATAGCACTGTTACATGATAAACACAATTAAAAAATGTAAAAATGATTGAACGAATCGTAGTACATTATAATAACAGTAGCAAAATTTTGGAGTTCCTAAAGTAAGTGCTCTATGAATTTACCATTTGGTGTGATACTCGCTTCTTTTGTTGTTGCTGTTTTTTGTAGCTTCGTTATTCCGCAATTGGGTATCAGTATGCCATTTAATCCACGTTGAACCTGATGTTCTGTTGTTCCTTTTTTGTTGTTTAATTCAGTGATAAAGATAATCATGTTTATTGATCATTCTTCGCATTCGGTATTTCATTATTGACTCTACAACAACAAGACATTCCAAGAACAGATTTGTTGTATCTCAAACCACGGATTGAGATTCAATTTTTTTACCAATTGTGACCAGATCTTGAATTTTAATTGAAATAATATTTTGAAAAATATTATATGATTTTTTAAACTTTTGATTGAACAACGTGTTATAACAATGTAAAAAAGACGAATAAAAAAATCAAACAACTCATATTTGTTCAGACCTTGCCACTCTTAAACCAGAATTTTTTTCTTTCAGCGTTTTAATTCAATTTTTAAGCACGTTAATTTGAAATCGGTTCATTTTCATTTGAATAAATATTTATTACATTTAATAATAAATGTTTTTTCTTAACAAAAGTATCTCTTCGGTCCATAAAAACCTATTTCTAAAAGATCGTGCTTCGTTCATCTAAAAAAAATCGCTGCAACGAGGATTAAGTGAATCGTATAGGTTCGTTTTCTAAAAACTGGGTCGAAATGTCCAAAAGTTTGGAGAACTCTGCCCTACAGCGTAGCATTCGAACAAGTTGAATTTCATATAATGCAACTTTCGAAACTTGCGTCTCGAAATCCCGAAAAGTTTGCAATAAACTTTTAAAGTTTGTCGGTGCTCGAATTCGCTATAAGCTGAAATTTTCAGTTGATACTGTATCAAAGTTTCTAGCTAATGTACTAACCATTTAGATACTGTTGATTTCCGAAAAGTTTCGCCATAGAATTGAATCATTTTGTATCGTAATTTAAGAAAATCAAAACTTCCTTCTTTACTCAACACGTTTTTTTAGCTTTATTTGTCTGTTGTTTGTAAAGAAGAAATTTCCAAGGTCATCAATGTTTTTCGCAAAATTAGTTTTCAAATGAATAATAATTGTAAATTTTCTATGAAAACGCACTTTATAATAACTTCAAAATTAGAATTTAATTTAATGAAATCTTAATTTTATATTAGCGGCTTCATCTGGCCATCTCTATTAAAAAATGTATTATTAAAAGGTATTTAAATAAATTATTTCCTTGATGAATAATTGCTTTTTTAAATTGTTATTGCTTAATTTATTTTTCCCAAAATGAAATTTAATTGGGTTTTTTTCTCCGCTCATTTACTTTTTTCGTTTATTGTAAATTGCTTTTTTTCGCTTATTGTAATTATTCAAACCTCAAGAGATTTTATGAATCCAATTCAAAAAAGAAATCATTATTATTATGTACAAACGATATGAATCTTGATAATAGAATAAGCAAGCCTAATCCAAATGAACATCCGATCACATTAATTTTCGAGAGTTTGCGCACCTCTTGATAGATGCGCACATACTAATAACTGATAATGCACTCAGAATTCATAAATTAAATTTGGCGTGTTATAATCAAACACAAATTGTAATATTGGAGGAAGTATTGAAATTATCAGTTTTCTTTACCAATTTTGTTCGTTTGTTTTTCATAATTAGTCATATTTCTTAACAAACGACTTACGTCGGTCATATTTCTTATAAAAACCTTCGGAGTGGACTTCCGAAAACTTTCTCAAGTACTCTCTAATGAACTTGTCATCCATGGCGAACTATCTCATCATTAATCTCCAATTTACTTTAATTGCATCCAACCAAATTTGTGTTTTATATACTTTTTTTCAGCCGATTGAAATAAAAGTTTGACATCAAACTGTACTTGCAGTCACAAAATCTCATTCCAAATTTGATATATTTAGGATATACCGTTTTCGAATGATCGTGTTTTCAGGTTTTTGAAACTGGAATTGGACAGACAATCAACTCTTTGTCGGATTTGACAAAATTTGATTGGTAATTTTACAGGTGAGTATATATGTTAAATATGTGTACCAATTTTCATCTATTTAGCTTTATTTGCTTTGTAATTTTCGTGATAATTCCTATTCGAAGAACCGGACAGGCGGATGAATATTTACTCATTTAATGTCAAGACCGTATCCAAATTTCAACTGTCTAGCACAAGAAATTGAGTCATTATTGTCAGAAACGCATATTTTCCAAAATTTTGTCTCCGAACTCGATGATTTCTGAAACGCAGAAATTCTTCGAGACCTCAATTTCAAATTTTTTGGCAATACTTTCTCTGTACAACATAGAGGAGAAAATAATAAGTCATTGGAATATTATAAATATTTTATTGCAGGCGATTATTGGATTTTATTGCAAAACATCCAGATTTGTATTCGTTCTCTAAAATTTCTGATCATCAGGAGACTATAGATTGAATATATTGGATCTTTTGGATCTCAATATCTGATTACATGTAAGTGAATTAGGTTTTCAAAATCTCAGAATTAGTGTCTACGTTTATTTTATTTGCTTTTTCCATTTTAAGTTGTTTTAAATCTTGACTTCCGCGAATAGTAAATTTACCAAAAGAAAGTAGTCTGAAATTTCTCCATGTTTCAGAAAACACATATTTTTCATTTTGTCTGTCTGAGAGCACGAAAACTCAAAGCTCTTTCAGCTTATCATATAAAATTATATTTATACCGAATTTGGAGGGGTTTTTTAATCAAAATTTTCATGAAACTCATTCACAGAAAAACTGTCTAGAGGCCATAGTACAAATGCAAGCGGTATTTAGGAAATGTGAATAATTAGGTGCGTAAAAACTTTTGCATAAATCTAAATTATTCTCTGCATGTAAATATGTACAAAATTTGGAGACATATTCATCTATTAATTGACAACCCGTCAAGCTGTGCTTTAGAATGCATATGACTGCAATAGTTAAAAAAAATTAACGATTTAAACAAATGAAGTATTGTATGTAATCTTATTTCTAGAATCCTTTTTCCCATTGCATTAACTTTCCTCTGTAACAAAAGACTGAACTTAATCTGTCAAGGGATTACTCACCTGTCAGTACGGATTCTCTTAGATGTAAACATAATAATTGAAAAACATAGTTCAATGAAATTTATTATCTGGTCTTGAATGAAAATTGCTGTTTCTGGTCAAAACAAATGTCCAAAAATGCATACTCGATTTTTTTTATCACCTAAGCTTTGTACTAAAATTAGTTTTCCGTGTCAAGTATTGATTTCAGTCTGCCAAAACATGCTGGAAAATGCATACTCGATTTTCTTTTCTCTCTAGTCTCCGTACCAACTTTGTTTTATGTTTCAATCTGTCGAAAGTGATGACCAGAAACGCTTACTCGATTTTCTTGATTATCCTGTGAACCAGAAACACTCATCCGCAGATCGTTGAAAATAAAATTCTGAGAACTCGTGTCGTTCTGGCTTCCCCAATTTCTTGCATCTCTATTTCAGAAGTATAACACATTTATAGGAGAGTTATAGAAAACCCCTGCCATTGGTCCAATTTTCAGTTTTACTGAAAATGTAAAAGTGGAAGTTCGGATCTGTACTTTTCCTATAAAAACCGCTAACGGCTACGATGTCCCGCTTCGAAGACATTCGGAAAAATCAGATTGACCTGAACACCACAACAATAGTGGCAAATTTTATGAGTCTTAAGATCTGACAACGACTAAGATACAATCTGTCCAATAGGGGGAGTGTTTTTCATTAGTCGTAGGTCGCGGTAAGTCTGGTGGTTCATAAACCGTAGTTTTTCAGGTTCGAGACCGGATTCCACCGAAGAACCGTCGGACAAAGGGGCTGTTGCACGTTAGATCTGTCAGGGCCAAACATCCTCCAGTTGATGTGCTGTGGAGGGGATTTCCATCTCAATTCCACGTCATCTGACTTGTCATTAGTCGTAGGTAGTTAAACCCACATCATTCTTCTCGGGCAGCGAGAACCAATCACTATGACAGAAGTTTCTCATTCCCCTTTTTAATGCATTCTCCAGTTAGAGGCGGGTATAGGAAATGAGCTCATAGAAAAACAATAAATTTTCATTACAGTAACATTTATGCTATAACATTATTTTATTACAGTAATTTTTGTGACATCTGTAGTTCAACTCGAAGGCGTTTTGATTATCCCAACGTAATGATTAATCGGTAGATACCCTTTGCATACCTTTAAAAACTTCTTAACTTTCTTCTCCACACTAATCAATCTCAGCTACTTTATAAGTCTTGCTCAGAAATTCCTAGAAGAATACAGTAATAAGATTTGTCATACATTTTATTAAATTTTCAGAAGAGGCTTTTTAAAAAAAAATATCTGGTATATTTTTGTTATAGCCGTTTTTAAAACAAGTTAACAAATAGTTAGAAATACATAAAAAAAAACAGTTTTATTTTATGTATTTATTGACAGTTTCATGCAGCTGGTGAAGCATCTAAAATAAAATGACAGTTTGACAGTTTTCATTTCCCTGCGTTATTTCGCATAATTATCTATTTGAGTTTTTATAAATAATCACCTTACATATATAATTCAGAAGTAGTTTTCACTGAATTCTTGGGCAAGATTTATTATTCACTAGCCATCAATTTTAATTCTCGTTCAAATTTTGAATTAATTTTATGTAATTAGGTTTCCTTATATTTTTCTGCAAAATATTTCTAAGCTTCAGATTTTGATAGTCCAGTAATTCAGTCATAATATTACGTAGGTCTTAAACAGTACGTTGTACTGCTTATCCCCCTCTTTAATTTCCTATCAGTGCCTATAAAATTTCAGCTATAAATTGGAGTGGAAAGCTTAAACTGCAATTAATGTAAAAACATCTTTTATTATAAACCGACCATCTGCTTTTATAAAATATGAAACCTGAACGCTTAGTCGTTCGGCATTGAAGTTGTATGTGGACTGCGGAATAATGCTCGTAAATGATAAAACACCTTAAAGAATTATTCAACAAAAATTGATCTGATTCATCATAAAATTCAGTTTTAATTTGACTTTCAAAGTACTAAAATGGCGTATATAAAAATATTTTATTTCGCTCAATAAATGCACTTAAGAAAAAATTATGAAATTTATGTATCAATTTTAGAATAATCATCATTTTTAAAATCATAGGTCACACACTGTCGAGAAATGCTGGCAGAAAATTGGTTAATCTTCTTTGAGACGGTCGATGAAATAATTTATAATCTACAGTTTTTATATAAGAATGATTTTCAAATTTCATAAATTAATCAGTTCCAGTGATGGATTTAGTTGGTTGGAGTTTAATTTTTATTTAAAATATTGGTGTCTCAAAAATATTTTGTTAAATATGATCCAAAAGGCAGAGTACCTATGTAAAAATTTAAAATTCGTACTTCATCGGAACATTTATTGACTCAAGTTACATAAAATATAATTATTTAGTTCATTTAGACCATTTCGTTTGCAGATATATGCCCTAAATTAGCTGATGTACTTTGATAAGAGTTATTAGCCTATATATATTAAACCATGTTTGTCTGAAATTAAACCGTTTTATTGAATTAATAATACAGATATTGTAAAAGATCATAAAAAAAACTTTTCCACTGTCTATTTTTTAGAAAGTGTCATATTTCAAAAAAAATTTCACTTCATATAGACACTTTCTGAAAATTACACTTTTACATGTTTAGTTTGCAATAATAGTTCATTTATTTTTTAATTTGAACTTATTTTAATGTGATGGCAACATGTTGATAAAAGCTAATTTTTTACCACTGACGTGCTTGTGGCGATTAAA
Source organism: Argiope argentata (assembly GCA_026289955.1). Taxonomy (NCBI): domain Eukaryota; kingdom Metazoa; phylum Arthropoda; class Arachnida; order Araneae; family Araneidae; genus Argiope; species Argiope argentata. Next base: position 1,812,433 of record JAOUZG010028144.1, read on the forward strand.
TTTTCTCTTTCTTTTGTGCGAAATCTATTGTTGAAAAATATGGTTAAAAATTTCTTTAAAAATTCATTAAAAATCGATATTTAATATTTAGGTTAAATCATTGGTATCATTAAACAGATAATTTTTTTAGTTTTAATTTATCGCTAAAATCAGTTTTGTGCTGTAATAGTTTTGGAAACTATAGCGGGGAAAACGCTGAAATTTTGCTTAATTTTTAATTAATTAAAATTCAAAAAAATCATTTCGGGGTGCGCATTCCCGACCTTCAAGGTATATTTGTGCAAATTTGGTGACTGTAAATCAAATGCTCTGGCCTGTAAAGCGCTAACAAATTCACATCGAGCTTTATTAAAAACATAATTTAAACTAAAAAATAAAAAATAATAATAAATAAGTCTACTGTTGATACATTTGTATTAGGGTCTTTTTAAAATAGATTTTATTATTTTTTTATAAATATTGAAATAACATTTCAACAGTTTTTCTACATCCTATATATTGTCTTGCTCGATTTTTGCTGCGTTTCCACTTCTTGTTTGCCTTAGAGATCGTCCTAAAACATTCCTTGTGGAATCATGTCCAGAATTCATCAGAAGTTGCCCTAAGTACTCTGAGCCAAACTGTGTCAAAAGATAAAGCGGCGAAGTTAAGCAACAACCTGCTCGTCGAAGATGGCTGGTGGGACTCGAATATGTCATGCCTAATTAATCAATCAAGGAGTTAATCAGACGAAATTTCTCTTCCAATCCCCTCTAACCTCGTTAGCAGAGCGCCAATCGATTACAGGAGTGGTCAGTAATCTCGTTCACAGAGAGAACTTTTCGGATATCAAGATTATCATACTGGATATGCAGGACTGTCACCTAATTATTTTGGTGCTGAACATATGAATGCAATTGATAATTCTGTCGTTCTAATTGTGCCGGTCTAAGGTTAATTAATGAAGGGTGGTAATTAGGTGAGGGGTTTTTGTTCCGTCTCTTTCGGTTTGCCGTGTCTCTGGAAAGGTGGCAGGTGGACTCAATTGTTCTTGGGCTTGATGGGCCGGAATGGGATTGTAGGAAAGTTGGTGCATAATAGCTTTTTAAAAAATATCGTAATAGTCCAACAATATTTTATTTTACTAAAAAAGAGAATATCTGCTGAAGATATTTTTTTCTCTTCGTACTTAATCGTTATCGTTTAGAAAAAGAACGAAGAAATTTTTTTTTTTGCTTTATACAGAATTCTGACATTCTATTCTGTTAATAATAGTTTTTAATATTCTTGTACGTATTATGTCCTAGCATATATGTATTTTAGATTGAATAGACAAAGGCTGCATTTATCTCAACAAACTAGTTTAACTATTTAACACAGTTAAAATTTGATAAAACTGAAAATTAATATATGTATGTCTCAAAAGTTTTCTTTCCCTTTATTGTTTCTTAGGAGATACAAAAATTTGTAAAGCACGAGGAACAACAATTTCTTGCAATACCATAAGGAATTCGAGACCATGGACTAGTCTTAAAGTCTCAAATTCGAGTTTGTAGGGCTCCAGATTCGAAACCTAATTCCACCGAAAAACTTCTGTGTAACCTGTTCTGATGCACATTAAATCCCCTATTGTGATGTAGATCCCTTCCCCTAATGTAATGCAGAAGTTTGGAGGGAGTGCCCGATTAAGCGACCATTCTCATCATCTGACAGCGGCTTGGAGTTATACGAGTTATGTTTGCCAAAATATCCTTAATATTGCTTTAAAGCTGGATATAAAAAGAACTGAATAAGCTAAACAAACCTACGACACCATAATAAAGATTTTAAAAAACAATAAAAATTACTAAAGATTCAACTCATTTGATTCTATTTCATTTTTAAAAACCTTTGTTCTAACCTAATGTTCTGTTTCCCTTTTGGTACCTTCCAAGAGGGGGCACTGCTATGTGTGATTAGCTGAGGGGATATCAAAAAAAGAGAGAACAGTGAAGAGTTGAGTAAAACTCCTTTTATAACGATGTTACTGGACAGCGATTGCACGGAGGTAATCAGATGGAACGATCAACGTATGTTAAATCGTGAAATGTATATCGACTATCGAACCTTTCAAAATTATATTATCCATTTTAAGTGTTACTCTTCGCGGGCTGTAACTTGCAATATCTCCTATTCCCTCTTGTGTGTATGTTATGTTATTCCCTCTTGTGTGTTTCTGTAAACTTACCGTCTATGTCTTCAAAGAATGCCTATTGTGTTAACCAAAGCATTTTTTAGAATAGGGTTTTCAAAAACGAGAACCAAGAATGCTACACTTTCCTTTCTCAAATGCAATAAAGACTGTTTATGGAAATAGCAGTATCAAGGAGTATCCAGAGATCGCAAGCAAGACACGTTTTCAGTTCACTAAAATCATATAAAATTAATGTTAGTATATTTCTAAAAAACACGTAATGATTTTTTGCTATCATTTGGAATGTGAAAGTATTATGCTGTTGCTGGCTTGTCCTCCATTTGCACAAGTATTTATAAATAAAAAATAGTGAGCTGAGTGATGATTCTAACTGTCTAAGAGTGGACTACAACCTATTTTCATCGGAATAATCTAAAGCATAAACATTGGTATTTCGTTCCCTTTATTTATAACAATTCAAATTGGTGCTTTATACTGTTGTTATATAGCTGGAATGGTGTTTTATATGGCTGCCAAACCATTTACATTATGAAAAGTAATCAATACAAAAATAATATAAATAATAAATTGGCTTCCACAAATTTCCTAAATAGAAATATTAAAATAAAAGAACAATCAATGTCAAATACACAAACTTTTTTCTATCCCCTTCTCTCAAAACCAATCGGGAGATTCAATGTCACATCAAGATTCTACATTGTCCTCCAAAAATGATTTAAAAATTAATTAAATCCTTTGAACATAATCTTTTTTTATTATTTTTAGGTTCAGCAGTCATATTTGTAAATATATGTGGATAATCAACTTTTTAGAAGTAACTCATTATCAGCTAATAGGGTTTTAATTATGCTAAATTCCTATTTTTATTTATCACCCGATATCTTAAGGTTATATTTGTCCATTTCTATATAAAATTAGTAACGAATAAAAATTATTTTATCCGGGTCAATTTTCAGATAAAAGAATATATTTCCATTTATATATTCTTGCGGGATTTTTTTTTGGGAAAAGATGAATAATCTCTTTTTTTTTTCTCTTTATTTTTAAATTCATCGAAGCATTTTTTGTATAATTTCAATTTCAAATGATATTAAAAGACTTCTAAATTCCAACGATTTCATATTGCACATTTTCTACCAATCTATATTTCTATGATTTTTTAAAATCATTTGCTTCATTCCATATTTATATGATTTTTTACTGTGTCGTTAATTTTTTGATAGCATTTTAACGGCACATTTCGTCCAAAATACATTTTAATTGCCTATGATCACCCGCCATCAAGAAATACACAAGAAATTTCATCTATTAACTGATTATTTCACAAATACACTTTAACGAAATACACATTTCTTTCGACAAGACATAAAATAATTTTTCCCAATAATATCACCAATATAAGCGTGCCTTTATGCAAGACATAAAAATATTTTTCTAATGCCCATTATTTCACCAATACACATTCACCCTTGGGCAGGACACAAAATAATTTCACCCAATACTCATTATATAGGCAATACAAGTTCACCCTTCGACAAGACAAATTTTGCCCAATACACATTATATTTCGACTATAGTAACAGTATGATTTTTGACCAACATACAAATTTCTATTTAAAAGCACGTTTAAATTTTTTCTAACTGGCGTTCTTAATGAATCTTAGAATACTGAGCATTTTTCTTGGAAAATTTATCTTTCAAAGAAGAATCCGAAATAAGACACCTGTTTTTGAAGGCAACTATACTTTCCTCTCTACTTAGTTTTACACCTTCCAAAGAATTAAAACTGTGGGATAAGTATGTCTGAAACTTTCTTGCATTCTTTCAGTAAATGGGTTATTCTCTTTTCTGCTTAAAATGTTTGCCTTTGAATTAGTCCATAAAAACCAATAGAGCTAGTTTTTTGTTTTTGAGCCACCATCTCTATCTGAGGATGTCGTACTTCATACTATAATCAAGAAAACCGAATGTGCTATTTGAACTCCCTTTTTTCAATGATTGAAACCAAAATCTGTTACAGACCCTTTATTCTTTTAGCTACAAGATAATTAACCGAATTTAATTAATTTAAACAGTTGCGTTTAAAAAAAAACATCATTTGAAAACACAGGAAAGTATTGGTCGCCAATCAGTGGTACCTGACAAATTCTATTCAAAATTTCATGAAAAAATCTTTACTGACATTGTGGGCAAATACCATACTGGCGTTATACTGATACGTAAAAAAATCAGATACTGACATTGTGCATAAATTTTTATTTTTTCTAAGTTGTTGCAGTTTTGAATTAGTGCGTATGCAAGCAAGCGAAAGCGCAGACCGACAAGAGATCAATCCGCAAGTGGAATTCTATGTAAAATTTGGCGTGTATGAGGATTTTAGATAGATGGATGTCAAATATGTATACCAAATTTTATTTTTCTAACACTTAAATTTTTTGAATTATTTTACTAGTTTGTATTCGGGCTGTCAAGCAGAATTCTTGCGAATGGATTTCAATCAAAAATTATATAGAAATCTATAAATTTATTATAAAAATGCATATATCAAATCTCATCCATCCAACTCAAAGCTTTTTTTAGTTATTTTACTCATTTAGAGAGATGGACCTGATCAAAATATGTTTCTCTTACTCATGTGATCAGAATCTTTTATATTCAGCAAATTCTGGAATTAGAACTTCTTTGACTATTGCAATACTTTCTCTTCACATACCAGAAAGGTACCAAAGAGCGGTGTTCCCCAAACTTTCTCGTATATTCTCAGTAAAATATATAAAAGTACTCCACATTAAATTGAGAAGCTTTAGTGCCGCAAATACTTTGAAAGTATTGGTGAATGATAGCTAAGTAATATAGATTTATAGCGAGAATCTAGAACTTTTACTGAATATAACATAAAACTGCAATTTTAGTCAATCAGAAGATAACATCATGAATTTCAGTATTTTAAGTAATTGCATTTTAAGTTATAGCATTTCCATACATACAAAAGTTCGGATTGACAGACTGTCAAACCTTTGAAGATTTAATTTAAAATTTGGTAATTATTTATATTCTAGAGGCTATATCTGTGACTCAAATTTTGTCTACTCAGATCTTTGTATTCTCGAATTATTGCGCTTATATACATGCGAGAGCATTAAACAGCAGATTGTCAATTCTTTGATAGATTTAGCGCAACATTTGGCTAACAATTTATATTTTAACTGCTTACCCTGTGTACCGAATTTTGTCTATCTAGTTTTTTAAGTTTTAAAGCTACCAATTTCACTTGCAGTGAAGTGACAGGAAAATAAATTTCCTCGTTTATATTTTATTCAAAATTTGGTGAACATCTAAAAATTGATTGTAATTCCATGTACTATATTTCAACCATCTATCTCAAAATGGTTTTAAGCTATCGAATTCATAGATAGACTGAAGGGGAGAAATAATGCCAAAAATGGGATTGAGGTCTGAAATGTAGATTCGCCAAAGTCTCGAATTTGAAATTTTTGGCGACTACAATACTTCTTCTATACATTATAGACAAGAAAATAAAAGCAGTAGCTCAAGATAACAATTCTTCCTTCAGTCGTTTCTCATATTCAAAAAAAATCGAAAGCAAATTCTAGAGATAAGCCGAAAATCTACTTTGTCCAGCTGGGAAGTCCGGCCACAAATACTACAAAGACATCTCCAAGGCATGAAGATGGCTGTCAAACCATGGTGACAGCCAATAGATACCACGATCAACAAACAAACAAAGCAATCAGAATTTTTTCCCGCCGTTTTTGACAGAACCGGGAAATTCTGAAAAGATTTTTGTGCAAAGGATTTTTAGAACAAGAATACCGATTCTCTTCTATTCTCCACAGAATAAAAGTATTAGAATAAGAGATTTGGTTAGAAATTTTTAAAATGTAACAATAGAAAGTATGTTTTATTTTAACACTCTGGATAAAACTTCATTTCTATAATATTAATTTGATAAATCAGATTACAAATTCCTTGCTGATTATTCAAGACAAATATTTGGGAACATTGCATGTTTTCATATAGTAATGTCTTTGTATATGGCTGAACTGATTAAATACTTTTTCTCAAAATCATTTAAATCGTTATCTAAAATAAGATAATATTTGCTGGCATTTATTAATAAAATCGCAGCTAAATTATATTTTTTTACTCTGCTTTCTGTGATTCATTCAAAAAATCCCCACTGATAAAAATTTGACTCTTTTTCAATTCCTACTATTAGCTCAAACATTCAAAATATCTTAATTTCTTGCTCAAATTTCCAATTGCTAATAAAATACCTTTTATTCACCCGCGGAAGTTTCAAATGCATTTTTTAAACTTGTGGGGAATGACACTTGATGTTAATACAAATTTTTCAAATATCAATTCATTCATTAAATTTAATTCAATTTTAATACGTTAAATAGAAATTTAGCAATTTGTAATGAAAATTGAAATGAACAGGCAATAGCTCTATTTGTAAAATACGAGCATTTCGGTATTTTTCACTAGAAGGTGAAGAATGCGAGTTCAATTCTTGCGAAAATCAATACTTTTTTAAATAAATTATTTATAGCAATTGTAATTATTTAATAAAAGTAACTAAAATAAAAAATTTCTTTGTTGACCTAAGTTGGAATTGACTTTAAAAAGTTTATATTACTTGATGAATCATAAATTCTCAAATTTTGAAATGCAAATGATGAAAGCTAATATTTAAATAAAAAAGGTTAATATGTATTAATCCTTATGCATGCAATGACAAGTCTGATTCAAACATAATTTTTAAACAGCAATAAAGTATAAGAATTTAATAATTTAAATTCAAAAATCACTTTAAAACGTTTCAGTGTCTCAATTCCCTTATTATTATTAGGTCGCGGTTGCCCAGTTGTAAATGGCATGCTCAGGTGTCATCTTCTTTTGTTCAATGTTACGAGGTCCGTTCCAAAAAAACCCCTTGGTGTTGCTTGAAAAACCGGTAAGTTAATATAACCGAACGGAACTGAATTGAAAAAGCCTTTATATTATTAAAAAAATAAAATTAAAATATGTGTTCTCAATAGAATTTTATCTATTTAGGAAGTTACTTGAAAATCGTAGAACAAGAGATTACTGGGTCAATATGGATACAATAGAATCAATTTCTAACAATTGAATAAAAATAAATATCGATTATGTCATCATTGTGACTAACATTCATCATCGTATCCATTTACCGTTTATGAGATGGTCCTGGGATTTCAATTTAACTGCACTCTGCAAACTTAATATGTGTCATGTGACGCGACTCCATCTGATCTCAGTTGAAAGCGTATTTCTTTTGGGAAATGACGGCGCTATCGATTGCATTGTTATTAATAAACCAGTCGAAGGTAATCGATCTGATGAGATTTACAGTTAAACAACTTGTTGATGTAGGTTAGAATAAAAGTGGGGAAAATAACAAAATAGAGTTCCTATTGCACAGAGAAAATCTGCAGTTAATGTTTTTAAGGGTTCGTGAAGTCACTTGAATTTATTCTTGGACAGTGACGATATCATGCCTTCATTCTTGGAGGTTTCATAATCCTCATTATGCTCATTTTAATTTGAGTGAAGTTTTAGATTGATATCATGTTTTTCTGTATCAAGTGCGGTTGATTCTGATTATTATATCTGATCCTTTTTCCTTCTGTATCTGATCCTTTTTCCATCGGAATGAAATTCCCTACATAGTGGGTATCGATTTTCATATTTAAAACAGAAATTAGTTGCCGACACAAATATAAAAGTTGTTCTTACAATTCTGTTTATTGATGACGATATGGTGGTAGCATTGATTTTGAGAGTGATTGACGAATGAGGGATAAGAGGAAAGACAATGCTTTTTTGTTACAGTTAGTAAAAAAAGGAATCAATAGTATTTCTTCAATAGTATATATTTAAAAAAAACACCTCGTATATTATTAATGCTGCAACGCTATCGTTGAAATTCTACGAAAATGAGTATGTAGCAACGTAATACTTTATATAAGATTTATATTGAAAGGCGAATGATAAAAGAAGTAATTTGGGTCTAAAAATTTATCCCGAGTACCTGATACTCTTAGACAATATTAGCTTTGTGTCCCTGATTTAAAATATTAAATTGATACCGTGGGCCACTTTAGCCTATTGGAAAGGTCTCGTATTTGAAAGCGAAGGGTTCAAGTTCCAATTGCTTTAATGATTCTTCGTTTTTGCAGTTAGTTAAATGGGATGTCTTAAGACAAATGTTCTCATTTGGCGGGATGTGGAAGTTTGAAAAGAGTTACACGAACTCAGATGCGTCCTCTTCATATGACCATCCCAAGATGACTCTCGTGTTTCTTCCAAGGGATGTTAATATTACTAAACTTACTCGTACTGATATAGTACCCCCAATGCTGTTTTAAGCATTATTTTGTACCTGATCGATGAGTTTCCTATTCTAAACTGGGTGAAATGAATTATTGTTATTGCAGGGTAAATGGTAATGTAGTAGCGTGCATAATATTACTCCCACAGGCGCAATGATAGTAAGAACCTAAGCCGAACCTGTGGTGATAGATCTCAAAGGTCCCATGATCCACGATGAACTAAGTGATTAAATTTTGTGTAGAAAGAAGTTAAGTCTGTTTATGGTAATGAATATCGGTTGAAATCCATAGGTTACATTTTCTGCCAGATTCACGTTGCTTCATTATAACAATGCACAAAAGACTTCAATTAAAGTAAAATTTTGTCCATTTTAACAAGTCTTCTTTTGAAAACGTATAACTTTAGTAGGATATGAGGTAAGGTATAAGTTTCAAACTCGCATTCGTACACTATATCCGACAACAATTGACACTGACGTTAGAATCATGAACAACGTGAACATTTAAAACTGTTAAACACACTCTCTCGAAAGAAGGTTGCCTCTTCCATGAATAACACGTATAAAAGGAAATCGAGCTGTACTGGAACCTGTTGCAAATACCAGTATTAGACGTCTACACGAAAAGGAAAATGTGCTTTTATTAATGCCTACATTTTCTGTAAACGTTGTGGACGTATACGTTTGGCATACAAAAGTGACTGTCTCGCATCCAGTCAATAAACGACAGTTCTTTAGCCTGTGGAAATGTCATTCTCATTTGATACTTATTCTTCCATTCGCAATGTTTTCGCCAATTTAGATTTTCCCTCATCGTATCTGCTGATGTTAAAGAATCTGCTTTCGCAAAACTGTCTGTACATTCTCTCGGAAATGTGACGCTTCAGTATTTTTCTGTTAATTCTTTGCCGGGCTCTCCCGCTTCCATTAACAGCTGCAGATGAGTCTATACCAATGCCATGTGGTATATGCTAATACCATATGGGTATATTCTAATGCCATATAGGGTATGGTCTGATGTCGTATGTGAAATGTGCTGATGTCATATGTTGCCATATGCTCATGTCAGATGGGGCTATATGCTCATGTCAGATAGCTATATACTGATTCACATGAATATGTACTAAAGTCTGATGGGTAGGTGTTGATGCTATGTGGGTATATGCTACTTCAGTATTCGTGATGCACTACCTGTTGTATGAAATCACTTCAGGGATTGTAAGCTTCCCAAATTGCCGACTTGTTTCGACTGCTCTACATAGTGTTCTCTATCACCTTCACACGGTATTTCCGGACACACACTCTACTGAGAATCTTTTTAGATTCCTTCTTTCTAACCCGATTGAAAATTTTGGCCAGACATCTTCTGAACACCTTATGCTCTAAGTTAAACGGCAAGTGATGAAGAGTTCTAGTTACCTTATTAGAGACGCTTACAAAGCTGTCTTTTAAGAACCATTGCTAATCTTGCCATTACAAAATATTCCAGGGTATGCCTTTTTGGTATCTAAATGAATATAGTTAGAAATCACCATAGGAAGGCTTCATTCGCTGTCACTTTAAGCTTCGTTCACCTCCACTTAATAAAACCCTCGTGACCACCTATTTTTACTTACATATTGAACACTAATTAATTGCACAATACTTTCGAAACAGGCACGTAGATATGCAAATGAGAAGCTACCGATGTAGTGCTTCGTTTTCACCACCCTATTAAATCCAGAAATGATGTGGGTAAGCAATCCTCTACCATAATTTCATATATCTCCATCGTATGGAGTTGTACTGCGACCAGTTGTAGCCTTTAGGACTCGATCGTTATTCCCATCAATGTCATTTTTGTGCATTTCATTCAATTATTGAAAGGCCTAAGCGAGGGGGAGATGTAGTTTTGGGGGGCTAGCTTTTGCCCTTCCTAGTTGCACCTCAAATATGCATAGGATAGTTCGCTTTCTCCTCCCTGGAGGATACAGTAATAATGTAGATTTGGTCACCAACTTAATTAACTAACTTAATCAACTATCATATTTTTCCAAGTAATGTGTGCATAAAGTAAAAGTATAAATAATCGAAATTTAACAAAAGCTTACAGATAAACTCCTTAAACCTAAATACTATCCAACCAGATGGCACCACAAATATGGGGATGGGAAATTTCCATTACGGGGGTTTGTTCTGATCACCTGGTATAAAATCCATGTTGGACTAGATACGTCCAACTGATCAAGATATGTGCATCCTATTTGTGATCTTGTACCGTGACCGGTAATAGCCCTTAAGGGAGAAGTATGGTTACTTCCAATGTTGCCGTAGTGTTCTGATCATTCTGCTTAGCTCTGTGTCTTCAAGTGGGTTGGTATTAAAACTTTGGTTACCCTTCATTCAAAGAGTTTCTAAGAAATTCAATAAAAAGTGTTCTATTTTTTTTATTTTTAACACCGGTTTGTGTTGTTTTTTCGGCCAGAGCAATTCTCAGATTTTTTTTAATGAGGTCGCCCCATTGTACACTTCCATCGAAGCATCACGGGGATCTTACTGCTGACCTGTTCAAACCCTTTCATTATAGTTTTTTCTTTGTTCTTTGCTCCAATCAAAATGAGATCCCCTTTTAAATAATGTCTCTTTTGATCCGGATGGAAGGATGTGTTTCTAAATCCGTTCCTTCACCACCATTGCCAAAGTAATGAAATAAGTAAGCTAGGTTTTTATCACTTTATTATGTCGAGGGGAGAGGGGGAATTTAGTTCTCTTTCTGTAAGACACCAAGTCTTTGTTATCAACCTTAATGTAATTATCTAAACAACACAATGGCGAATGCTGTTTGCTCCCTACTACTGTATATAATAAATGCCTAATCGTTATTATTTCTAATCTACGAGTTGTATTCATTTATTATGTCCTTATGTTTATAAATCATGAATTAAATCATTGAAAGAAAATATATCTCATTAATGAGAAAAAAATACCTTGTATTGTTTTTAAAGAAATATTTTTGCTAAGTCTAAATATTTTTACTTTTTTAAATATTCAAATATATGTTCGATAAAAATAGAATTTTGAAATTGATATTAAGTTTTTTCCTAGTGTGTTAGAAGTAAGGAGTTTTTTTTACATATTTGTATAATCTCGATGAAAATACATGATTTTAAATATTTTTCCTAGCTCAATTATCTTTAAATAAAAACTTTACCGATAAAGATATATTTTAAAAATATTTTCAGAACTTAATAAATTATTTTTTTAATCTGTTTTAGTGGAGCAATCTAGTAGTGCGTTTGAAAAACAATCGATCTCACTTTTTTTAAAGGAGCGAATGAAATAATTCCACTATTTAAAACACTAATAAAAATGTGATTTTAATAAGTTCTATTGATTATTTTGATGTAATTTTCCCTCTTACATTTTTTTCTTTCTTATTTTAAAAAAATTATTTTAAAAAATTTAACTTATTTAACTAATTGGGGTTTTTGACTTCTATTATTAGAAATCACCTTTTCGTGAATCACTTGATATCAAAAATGTATTTGAATTTTCACGCCAGTTCTTAAAAGATCAATGTCTCTCTTTAATCTTCAAAATATATTTCTTAATATTTTCAAAACATTTTTAATTGTTTCAAAATTACTTATGTTTGAATAACTTCGACGGTAAATATTGACTTATGTTTTAAAACAGCATCTGGTTAGAATTGTCATATTCACACATCAGACGTCTTTACCCATATTTTTCGTTTTTATTTGTAATAAAACAACTGCAATATTTCTGCGAAATTTAGTTAATAAATTAAAGCATATACATTATTTTCAACGCAAAAAATTAAAATATTGTTTGTAATTTGGGAAAAGCATAGAACGCGTAACTTTCCTCGTAATATCAACCTCATTTGCTATTTATGCTTAACTTATTTTTAACGTAAACTATAAAGGTTAACTTTAAACTTTATGTTTATATGATTGAACAAGTGAACAAAAAAGTTATTTACTTTAAAAAAAGTAATCTTTTCTGTTAATAAATTTTTATAAACTGTCAAACTGATTCTTGATAAATTCTTAAATTAATTATTAATAAATTCTTGATAAATTCTTAAATTATTATTAATTCTTGATAAAATTCTTTGATATTTCTGTTTGAATATTTTTAGGAAATAGCGAACAATTCTTAAACTTAGAAATCATTTCTAAAAATTTGTAAAATTTTTACGGAAATTTATAGTTGTATCAAAAGAATCACATAGCAGATTGATTTATTATGTCACTTTTTATGTTCGGAACAGAATTAAAATAGAAATAACAGAAAATAAAATTTTAAAAAAGAAAATAAGGCGGTATAGATAATATTAAACATCAAAAATATCTTGACTCTCTTAATTTGGTAAAATGAAAATATCAACTTAATCTGTTAACATTTATCTAATCATTAGTAAGTAATATCTTCTAAAATTTCAATCCAAGTTTGTAAAATAGAGTAAAGGAATTAAAATATTCCTCTTAACCATATTTTTTTCAGATTTCCTGATGTTTATATTTGAATTTCAAAAAATAAAGTTAAAAACTTCATCATTAAAATCACGCCAATTCTCTAATTAATCACATTTTATTAAAAAATTTTGTTCAGAATAAAAATTCGAATTGTTTTTCCCGCTTTTGCAGAATTGATTCAGAATTCTGTTGGCAAAGTTCGTTTATGGTGACTTCGAACGAAGCTCATGAAAATGAAATAGAAATTTTAAAATACATGACAGAGCTTTCATTGTGATTACATCAAGAATTAGCAACCATTCAATTCTAAATTCGAAACTCGTAATTATTTCCATCGTTGCTTCCTGTAAGCTCTCCAGAAAATCCGTTATCTCCGTTTCCGTTCAACTTGACGAGTCACTGCAGTAAACAAGGGTTACCAGAAAAACATCGAACTCGCGCCTAGTTGGAATCGAGCCAAGATTGGTCGCCAATGCAAGGCATCGGATGAAATCTGATAAAAGTACTATCCATCACACATCTGATGAAACAGCTCCTTGGAGCTAATTAAACAGGCCTTGCACTGCAACGCTTCGAATATTTAAGCAATTGTTTGGTGCCAAATTATGTAATGCGAATGTCATCCTCTGCTGATGGGATCGGTAGTATTTTTGCTCATTGCAAATAACAATAGGTGTAGCGAATAATTCATAAAGCCCTCAGTTTCCAATCATATCTTTTCGTAATAAACCTTTGGACGAATTAGTTTAGTAATAACTAGCAGTAGATTTGTTTTGTTGTTTAGTTTGAAATCTTGTTTTATAAAGTTTTATTTTTAATACATACTGAAGGAATTAACCTGCGTATAAAGAGATATCTTTTTTTAAATAATTATTTTAAATAGCTTTATTTTGTATATGTTTATTTCAAATTTTCAAAGAAATTTGTTAATTTTCTTTGTATGACTAATGAATAATCATAATTGTATCAATAAATATACACTGTACATGGATATTATAAGAAATAGCATGTTTCATGCGTAATTTTCAACATCATATTCAATACATTTTTATTTAATTAAAAAATTCTTTATTAACATTTTATGGTGAAATAATGTATCAGTATATGGATTTATATAGTTTTGCACCAAATTTTTAGTTTTTATTTATCCTTTTCTTTTTTCTGTTTTCTTCAGAACTATTCATACCCTGTTGGATCATTAGAATATGTTAATATAAATCATGATAATTTTTTTAGAATTTATTATATAATTATAAATTCTTTGGTTAAAAAATTCATGATTGATTAAAATTTTGGAAATTATATAAAAATATACTTAACAATTAATCAGTCTATATCATTTCAAGTACCATTCTTATAATTATTTCTAATAATGCGAACTCATAGAATACAGTCTGATAAAAGCTTAAGAAAGATTTTTGTTCCTGTTTTTAGCCATTCTGTATTCTAATATATAAATCTGTATAAATATAAATATTCTAATGTAAATTATATATAAATTTGAATGTATTTTTCTTATTGCAAATTTCTTTTTCTTTAGTGTTAAAAGTAGTTAAGAGCTGAACGATAAGCATTTTTCCTGCTTGAAAACGTTGAGCAGTTTGGTAATAAGCAGTAAAATATCAATAAAAAAACCCATCAACTCTAGAGAATGGAGATACATTTTCATATGGCAAGGGCAATTCTTTTGGTCAAGTAATAGTGCCAATATATACACTTATTCCTTTAATTAACACATACCGGGCTAGGTAGTGGATAGAAATTTAAAAAGAATCAGGCAATACGTTGATAATTGTATTTAATGGATAAGAATGAACGATGCATTGTGGAGAGATCATGAATTTATTTAGGTTTTTAAGCCATCTGTTGAAGGCAGATCACGAGAACTCCTTCTTCGTGTGTATTTTTTTCAACTTATCCTTGTAATCCATCTATAATATTGTAATATAAATTACATTTCAAAACTTTAAAATTTCTTTTAGTAGAGAAATTATTTGAAAAATAAGTTCTTAGTAAATTTAGCATCGATATCCTCACTCATGGCGGAGGAATTAAAAAAATTTGATGAACTAGCCTCTAGACATTTTCTTGTTATATTTTCCATTTTATTAGATTCACACTTGTGTTATAGAGAAATGCTTTGAATAATAAACCCCTAAGAAATTTAGATTACAATCTTCGTCCACTTTGCTGAATTCATTCCTGCTTGGTAAGAATAAGAAATATTTGAAGACTGAGTCGTCATGCAATTTGGCTTTACATCCCCCATTTTATTCGATTCACCCTAGCATGAATGATGACTATTTTGAAGAATAGCTCCAAGGAAATTTAGAGACAGAATCCAATTTCATTGGACTTGCATCTGAATTAGCTACACATATTTGGAAGAATAATCCCCCAAAATATTTAGCACTGGCTCTACTCACACTTCTCCTTCTGGATTAGTGGTAAAGTATCATTCTGTGGTTTCTGCGGGATAAAGGATCATTCATTCATGATAGAGGAAGGATGCTGGTTTCCATGGCATGGTTTATGAAAATTGCTCCCCATATTAATGGGTTCAATCCTGGTGATTGATTCGAAGAATATCCTTCTGAAAAATTTAGGAACAAAATCGCCATTTTATTGGATCCGCCCCTAAATGATATAAAAATGCTTTGAAGAATAAGACCCTAAAATAGTTACCACTTGGTCTTCTTCCACTTTTCCTGAATTACATCCATGCTTAGCAGAAGAATTGGGAATCCTTTGAAAAACGAGTAGCAATAACATTTGGCTACATTTCCTCCTTATTATTGGGTTTAATTCAATATGATTGAAGTTTGCTTAGAAAAATAAACTCCAAGGAGATTTACAGTCAGAATACTCATTTTATTGGATTCGCCCCTCAATGTTTGAGAAATATCTTGAAGAATATATGCCCCATGAAATTTAGCTCTGTTCCTTCATCTGTTTTGTTGGGTTCGTTCCTGCCTGATTGCGGGCTCACGGTGGCCTAATGGTACGGTTTCGGCTCTGATACATGTTAAATCCGTCTGGTCCAAATGTCCCCTCGCTGGCGTAGTGTGGAGAAGAAAGGGGAATGCCAGTTCAGGTGTCATCGTCATCTGACAAAGATTCAAAATTACCAAGTTCGTTCCAAATTAACCCAAGTGTTTCTTTATAATAGGACGTTAATGTTACTAAACTAAACTAACCCAAACCAAATTAAACTTGCATTGTAGAGGAATTAGAAATTCTTTTAGGAATAAATCGCTATGCAGTTTAACAATTTGCTCTCTCCCCCCCCTGATTATTGAGGTCACATTCTATGAAAGGCAAATGTTTTGAAGAATAAAACCCTAAGAAATTTAACCATAAATCTCCCTTCGTTGAATTCGTTTCTGCTCTTAAATGCAATCATAGCTTTGGAATATTAACAAAACGAATAATACCAGAATTTTTTTATTCATTCCACCTTCTCAACCCTCCGTTCTTAATAAGCGAAAGAGGCGCGGAATGAATGCCCGTGTCTGCGGGCGGGCGATTTGCGAGCCGAGGCCGTACTTCTTTTCCTTCGCCCGTTGGTGGTGAAGGCGTAATTAACCAAGCGCTAATGAAATGCATGTTTCGTTTATCGATCAAAAGGTGAGGCCGACCCTCCGAAATGGGTCGGACGTGATCCTATGACAATTAGTTGGTGCTTCGCCAAAATAGTCATTGATTTTTTCGCATTAACAGGTTCTCAATGCGCATTAGGCCTCCCATCCCTGGAAGGGCGAAAGGTGATTAGGGATCTGCATCCAGTCAATATGAAAACAGGTGTCTACACCCCTGTCTTGAAGCGTTTTCATGTAACCTCCCGATATAAAATGCGTAAGAAATGTACCTTGTTAAAAAAATCAATAATATACATTCATAATTAAGAATTTAGAGTTTTGTGGAACGGACTGTAATTTATTTGTTTCTTTTTTAAAAAATTCTGCACAAGTTAATAACAATATTAACTACTTTACTGTCGTCTTCCTGACTAGTATATGAATCAAATTATTTATTCTTCAATTTATCTTTGTTAAATGAAGTACTATATTTTAATATTCGAAAATTCGATCCCGAGAATTGGTCAATCGGCACGTTTCAAACCTATCCGAGTCGAGGAATAAAAATTTTAGAATTGTCTATGAAGAGGTGAACTGAAAAACACATCTCTTTGCATAAAATATGTAGATTTCTATCAAATTTGAAAGAAATCCTTTCAAAGAAAGATCTTTTGCATGTTTGCCTGAGTACACAAAAAAATGTTTTAAATTACAAAACCTAAACAAACGGACAGATAAAATTGGATGCACAATTTTAGTCCTTAAAGTGTAGAGCTGCATCAAATTTTAAATATATTTCGTCAGCGGGTTAACTGTATTTAGTCTATGAATTCGTATTCCTATAAAAATAATAATTGAAAAAGACATGTAATGGAATCGATGATAGTTGGTATGTGATCTTGTTACTAAAATTGTACTTTTGTGCTACATTTCCGTGCTTCCAAACTGTATTTTTTTCTTAACTATATTATGAAAAGTAATAATACCGCATGTGGGACTGAAAGTAAAAATCTGAGCATTCATGGCAACCATGGTTTTGCCTAATGTCCAGAATTTTTATTCGAGGCCAAGAGAATATATGCGAGAAACGTTTGTGGAGACTACTCGTGGTAGTTAAATTTATAAAATGAAATTTTATATGTTATATATTCGTTCCAAAACTGACGGGGCATACAACATTTTATTTGATAAATCAATACAACATTGTTTTTGATAAATCAATACAACTTAATGTTAATGTATTGATTTACGTAGTAAATTAATATATTGCATTTTTTCATCAAAAAAGGATATTTAATTTACTAGAAAAGATACCAGGTGGAGTAATCTCCCCCCCAACCTTCTTGAATACTCTCCAATGAAGGTGTTACCCCCATGGCATCGACATAATAGTCAAGAATTATTGATCTTTGGCGAGAGTTGTCATTTTTCCTGAATGAATCGTGTAAGCCTCGGTGAATTTTTTATTGATTACTTTCTGACATATGTTTAATAATAACTCAAAATCCGATTGAAACCAAAATTTGTCATAGATCTACGCTTGTAGTTGTAAAATCATTCATTAAATTTCATACATTTAAGTCAATACATTGCTGAGTTATCGAATTGACATGTAAAAGTGCAGACCGATAAATGGTCAATCATATTTTGGCTTTGGCACAAATTTTTCAGGCGTTTATATAGCAGATGTTACTCTCTTTGTTTTGTAGTTAAAGTGTAGATTTATATTTCAATGTCCTAACCGTAACTTCTTTCTGTGAACGGGTTTTACTCAAAATTTGTTAGAAATCTGCAAATTTGGGTGTAAAAATTATGTAGCAAATTTCATCTGTCTAATTTTCCTTTGTTGAACCTTTTACACTAGTTTCCAGAATTCTACCCCAATCCATATTGCAGACACCAAACACTTTGTAAGTTTCAACGTGCTGTTTGTTGAGGTACTCGACAAATCACCAATAGTATTTGGACTAATATTCCCATTAAAATGTTCCATCTAATATCCTAAATTTTACACTCAGGCTTTTAATTCCATTCCATTTTCAAACCATTCCTGTTTTTTCTGATGGCACTTGCCATCCTCGGCTTAAAATCGCAGTCAGAGAGCCGAGGATGCATCTCTGGTTTTTAAGTAACGCCAACTAGGACAAAGAGTACGTCTTAACTACTCACGCATCATATTCGCTTGCACAGCCCCTTTTTGCAGAGAAATCCATTCACACATCTCATAGATAGAGCAGATGAAGAACAACCATGACCGAAAGGGGGCTCAGACGCAGAACTCCCAGATCACAGTGAAGACGAGATACCCCGAGCCAGGTCGTCGGTTTTTTTCAAACCATGAAGTGATTCAATGTCTAGATTAGTTTTGCATGTAAAAGTTACAAAATATGTTGATCAGGCAATGTACCTCATCATTTGGGACGATAATCAAGACTACGCAAAAGACGGTATATTGTTCTAAAAACTTCTGCATCTGATCAGTGTAAAAATGTTTGACAGCAGATTGTAAACAACATAAGAAGTTTTAAAAGAATTGGATTTTGAGCTATCAGCTTTATGACTACGAAGTCCAAATTGAACCACGATGTCATTGGGAACTTATGAATTAAGAAACTTTAAAGTATTCAAACAGTCCCTAAACTTTCTAGTGTATTTGCTGTTAAAAATGTTGTTTCTCTCCAAATGTATAGAAATTGTGGATTTTAAACAAGGCCTTAAATGCAATACGCGCATGGAAGTTTGTTTTAATGCTCCGTACATGATCGGTTTTCCCCAGCAACATTAAAACAAAAATGAAATCTACGATCGCAAATTTCAAGTTATCATTTTATAACATTATTATTTTTAAGTCCTTATTTGTCTTAATTGACTTAATGCGTTGATCAACTTAAACCGGTTTGAAAAGGCAATACTAGTGAAAGCAGATTGAACCTTTAGAACGCATCTGCTTTCAAAGAAGCTTATTTAATAATAATGCATCTTTGGTAAAAGAAGGTGCAAAAATATATGTAGTTAAAAGATCTTGATGTATATTACCATTGCCTACCCGATTTTGAGCTTCAATTATATATTACATTCAATTAATCAAACCCCTAACGAAAGCAACATCATGTTTTCACATAATAATAAAGAAAACTGAATGTAAAGATCGAAACCAAAATTTTACAGAAAATTTATTCTTTGCAAAAGAATCCTATATCAGATTTCCTTTTTTAAACTACTGTTTTCTCCATTTCTTGCGTTAAGTGCTAAGATCGACTTATGGCCAACTTTTTGATGGACTTCTTTTAAAATTTGATGCGGATCTACATATAAGATACTAAAAGCTTATGACGAATTTTACTTATTTAGATATTTGCACTCCTATTATTGTGTTCACTTACAACTCGAAAAAGTAGACAAACATGATGAGAATGGACTTCTCTAAAAATTCAATTGAAATCTACGACTTTACACAAAAGTCCAAAAGTGGCCATACCATACCCAATTTCATTACATGTACCTACATTACATTTAACATACCAATTTTCATCTGCCTCCTCTAAGTCATTTTGCGTTATATTCGCAAACAAATACACGGTACCCTACCGAGTATCCAATCCGCGACAATTCGTCCTAATTTTCTTTTATCGTAAGCAAAATGGGAAGACAAAGCGTTGCATTTGGCAACATTGCCAAGGCATTGGAAGCGAATGTCTGATATGATCCTCCTACGTGTCGTGTGCAAAATATGAGTTTTGGCAGGAAAATGAGTAGCGCTCTGCTGGCTCTGTGTTCATTATTTAGTCAATGTTTGAAGCACCTCATATGCTGCCGCTGTTCATAAATTGTTCTTTGAGTATGCTTAATGGTTTTTTAAGTCTGCATTATTTCTGATAAAATGTGAACAGTTTGTATCGCTTAATATACTTTTTCTCTTATAAATTCGTTAAACGAGCAGTGCAGTACGTGAATATATATATAAACTAACAGTACAGTGCTTTGTATTTTAACTGGGCATATTAACCGGAAATTCTTTTATGATTTATTGGGCTGTGGCTGCATTCACATTTAAAGAAGCTTTAGATAAATGGAGAGCTTAGTAAATAAGAAGTGAGAAAATGCGTAATACAGTAGTAATTTTTGGTATAAAAAATTGTCTTCTTGTATTGTTTGATTTGATTTGTTTGGGGTTTTCTGGCGCAAAAGCCACGATGTTGAGTGTACTGCGCCAGACAATGGGTAAAATTATATCATTTTAAAACAATCACAAGAAGGGAAATGAGGAGAAGCTAAAATGTAACCAAGATTCAAATAAAAGGATTTAAAAAATTATGGACTTTAAGAAAGCAAAGAGTTGGACATTAGGTATCTTACCAAGCAAGAAATATAATGAAATGCGAGAGTTTTGAAAGAGTTTTAACCCCTGGGAACTGAAATTTGGGCATTCTGACCAAATATGGTGTACAGATATATTTGAAAATAACACTGCGAACACAGTAGTGGTTGTTCACCTCGCAACAAATGAATATGGGTGTATCTAGTGTCCGATGCGTAAACGAGTTAAGACATTATATGCTTTACTGTTCGCTAATGAGGGTCAAGGTTGCACATGAGTTTTGATAATATGGAGTTTGTAGTTAGTCTCCAGGTTCCACTGTCTCTGCCATTTAGAATAAAGTAGCATCTTAATATGTTTCTTTAAGTCACTCACCGTAATATAAGTAGTGTTTGAAGTAGTCTCCAATTTGGCATCCCTTTCCGCTTCCTAGTTTCCCAAAATTCCAACGTGAGATGGTACCCAACAGAATAAAATAGTATAGTTAAGAGAAGTTAGCTTATCAAGAGTTTGTAAGACCTTTAAAGTCAATGGATGAAGATTACGTGATTTGAGAGAATATAAAACGCTCAGAGTCCGTATAGATAAAAATTTTATTCAGAATTTTATTTTGGTATTGGCAAGCTAAGAAATGAATTCATAGAACTTTGGCCTATCCGACTTTTTTTGTTATTCGGCCTACCCTTCTTTCGCATTAGACCGGATGTTATGGAGTGTACTGTAATTCCATAAAAGTGTTTTTCTGACTCGCGGAAATTCGACAAAATTTTCCCCAAAACATTATTTTATCATGGTATTTTATAAAAAAGGATGCTGAAGTATATTCAGTTCATCCATCAGTATTACGGAAACTTTTGTTGCCAGTTGCTAAAAGGGAAACACCTTTATCCCACCCACCCACCCCTAAATATACAAAAAGAATTTCATTTCTCGACTTTCAGCTTCTTTACCTTTATTTCACCTAAAATAAACAGTAATCTCACACATCTCTACAAATATTAGAGAAAAAATTCTTGTTTTACTCGCAAAGTGTGAAATGTTCGGGTCTATACTGAAACAGCGAAAAAAAATGCAGAACTTTTATTTTGACGGAAAAAAAATCTTAGAAAGGGTTAAAGTGGCAAATTTCGAGTCGGAAAGCCTTTTATGTGCTCGCGGGATGAAAGGGGTTCGATCGTAAAATTCGTTTTATTGTTTAACGCTCTCGTAAAGCTTGTCTATTTTGTGAGCAGACAAATAACTTCGCAATATGACGCAGGTTTCCAACAACAACAAAAAATTATATATTTACCTGGAAAAAAAACTGAAAATACATGTATCATAATTACAAAGTTATTAAAAAAGATCCATAAAGATTTTATGCTATAATAATTGAAACAAATAAAGATGATTTGAAATCGAGACAATCTTTTTAAGATTCTTCGACGTGTTTTTAAATAGCCGCCTTTGGCGATCAAATGGCTCGTCGGGAGTATTAGTCGCGTTTGCTTTAAATTAAATTTCTGATGCATACCTTAGTGTGCATGATTGCATGAAAATATTTTGTCAATTCAAATTGTGGCAGCTTTCAATGCCATATTTTTTAATGCTTTACAATTGATTTGTTTATTTTGTATATGAACATGCGACTGAGTCAAGTCTCATGATATTATATTATTATTAAAAGTGTGACTTTCATTATCTGTATTTTAAGTTTCATGGTGCAGCAATTTTATTTTCTTTTTCTTCAAAAAAATTACAGTGGCATAAAATTGAATCTTCATTCATGAGCTTTTCGCAATGTTTTCAATGTGAAAGCTGTTGAATGAATTTAAAAAGCTATTGAACTAATTATATAAAATATATTCAAATATATATGAAATAATAAAATATATTTGTATAGATAAAATTCCTCTTTTACATTGTCTAGAAATAGAAACTCGGGCAAATCAATAACAAAATCGTGGTAGATTTAGCAAAGTAAAGTTATTGACCACTTGCAATGCCAAAAGATACATATATGCAGGTGCAGGACCTTTTGTAATTCTTGGGCAACACGAAATATCTGATTCCTAGTAAAATACAAAAGATTTATATCTCCTAAAAGAATTAACTTTTTGGTTTAATACATTGCTCCTGTAAACTGTACCCCTGAATCTCTGTCGACGAATCACCGACAATAGTTATACTTATGTGATACTTGCCTGTTGAAGTGTACAAAACGCCATTGGAGGTGTTATGGCAAAACCATTTCGACATGCGTGTCAGGTTTATTAGCACAAGTGGTTAAAATATATCAAATAAACCATTAGAGATCTTTCTTGGATTTACAACTATTTATGTAATGGTAACTTATATACTCATTGCTGTATATTTGTGGAAATTGTTTCGTAAACTTAGCGAATTCCAAATTCTGTTTACCAATTCAGTATCTGGAGAAATGTTTTATCATTTATAATTTTTAAAGAAAGATTCGTATATTTTATTGCGCTGTTTTCAATAAAGGCTTTAAATAAAACCATCTGTAAATTTTCTATCTTACTTCCGCGTGTTATTTCCCGCCTCCCTACTACATATCATTTTAAACCTAAGATAAGAACGTAAATGCCATCACATTTCTATCACGCAATTCCGAATTTTTATTTTCTTAGTAAAGTTAAGGAAGCCATGCCTTTATGTAGCCGGCTACCAGTCATAAAAGGAGCACGTCTTCAACATAATCTGTGCGTCCCGGGTTCGGGTCCAGGCTCGGACATGAGTGTTCTTCTATGTTTTATATGCGAGTTGTGTGAATGTGTCATCCTGTAAATGGGAGTTCTGCAAGCGAATGTGACGCGTGACTAGCAGAGACGTTCTCTTGGCCCTAGTTGGCGCCACTGAAAAAACAAGAGACGCTCCTTTCGGTTTAAATCACTGTCAGATCCATCAGAGGGCTTGTAAAGTGCCATAAATTACAACAACAGCATACCTTTTTGTCTACCAATTAAAATTAAGGTAACTTAACTAAAACTTCAATTTTAGTAACAAAATTGCATGCCAAATTTCCTTTACCTAAATCATTGAGTCTTTATGTTATCATATTTGCATGGTTATCAATGAGTAGGCCGATAAATTGTCAAACCTTTGATGTCACCAAACCTTTTCACCATTCAAGTCGATATATTGTTTTGGCGGGGGGGGGGGTATAATGTCGATTGCTAAAAGTACCTTCGGAATGGTAAGAAGTAAATTAATTTTTCGAAGAAATTCTCCTTAAAACAACATATATTTACTGTGTCCCTGTGTTTTCAGCGTAACAATATATCAAACTGCTTTTCCCCGTTGCAAATATTGAAATTGAATACGGATCTATAGGAATGCTTTATACTTTAGAAATAAAATACGTAAAAAAAATATATTGTATATTGAAATCATCGTCTTTATAATGTTGCTAAAGCTTCCGCTCGAAAAGAGAACTGAATTTTGTTCAAAATGCGGTAGAAATTGGCGCTTTTGCTGTCAAGATTGCGTACTACATTTTATCCTCCCCATTTCATGAATATTTTGATTATCTTGTTAACCGACAGACCAGCCCGGTGGAGTAATGGTAGCGCTTCGCACTCTCAACGCAAATCTCGAAGTTCGATCCTCGGGCTGGTTGAGGTCGACTCGACCTTTCCTTTCTTCAGTGGGTCGATAAACTGAAGATCAAGCTTACTTGGGAACTAAACACTGGTGATTCCGCGTTAGGTCGGCCATCTAACCGAAACGTACGCCTTGTATCCCAGGGCCCTCGGTCAAGAAAGCAGATATGGCCACTTTAGGTCTTGGCGCACATATGTTTTCGTGCCATTGAGTTTAGTACGTTAATCGACAGACATTATTTCAAAAAAATATTTTTTGTACTGGGAGAGGAATAAAATCTAGAAATCTGTTGCAGTATCAAGTCTGAATTTTGTGACGATCTTGGCATATTTCGTATTTGAGAATGTAATAGTTGGCAGGTGTTAAAATGAAAACATTGACATTTTTGTATCCAGATTGGCAAATTTAATGCGAAATGCCAATATTAAAAAGGCACAACTAATTTCTATAAGTAATGTACTTGTCACAATGGCGTGTTCCTTTCAAATTACGATATTCCGTCTTAAGGAATATTTATATACCGGGTTTTAGTATTTTTTCAATCTGTAAAACATGTTTCTCCATCATTTCCTGAGCACGGAGAAACGATATTACACTGTATGTATACTTCATTTCATTTGTAGAATCATTAATCCAAATAAAATGTATCGCTATAAGATGGTAAATAAACTAAAACAAGTAATATATATATTTTTTAAAAAATTAAGTCAATCCCTACTTAAATCAACAAAGAAAAAGTTTATTTTAGTTACTTTTTATTAAATAATTGCAATTAATGTAAATATGTATATACATATGACAGAATCACAATTATTAAGCGGCAAAGAAGAGAGAGAATTTCTTTGCTCCTTCTCAAATTTCTTTTTTAACACGTAGTTCGTTCTTAAGGTTAGAGAGGAGAAAAGACCACAAATTGATGACGAAAATTTTAAGGAGACAAATCGGAATAGAACCTAAAGTTTGAAATTTCTTCAGTTTTCTTTTTGAGGAAAATCCTTCATTCTAACCACTAAGCCCCAACTGCTGACTCACTCTCGAAAATAATTTGGACAAAACTTGCTTTACGTATAATTAAAGCAAAAAATTATTGATTTTCGCAAGATATGAACATGCATTTTTCCCCTTCAAGGGAAAATTCTGAAATCCTGAAGCATTTTACCGATTGAGTTTTTCAATTTTCATTACTCTATTTAAAATATTAAACTCTATTTAACTCTAACTTTAAACTCTATGTTAAAACTCAAAAAATTTCAATACAAAATATAATCGACTCGAAGCGTAAAAAACTTAACAACTTTAATTTTAAAAAACAAATCATATACTAAAAAACATTATTCCATTTTCAAATATATATATATATATATATATATATATATATATATATATATATATATTCGGTCACATGACTCGCTCAACTTCCGACATGACTCGTGCTTATTAGCACGTGCGCAGATAAAAAATAAAATGACAAACATATTAGTACATCGTTTTTAACACTCTTACTAAAACTCTATTTAACGTATTAAAAATTAATCGACTTTAATTAATATATTGATATTTCAAAAAACTGTATTAACATTGAGTGTCAGCCACTACAAGTTTAAAAGAATGTTTTTGAATTTGAGTGGATAAACAAAAAGCATATTATTAAGTATTGAAAATGTGAGCAAGATATATAAATATATATGGAGAGAGAATGAACTAATAGTAGGAATTGAAAAAATTAAAACACTGCAGCTAAATCATAAAAAAATATTTGAAGGAGATTAAACGCTTTTAATTTCTCGTATATGTAGTATAAAGAATGAAAATTAATCGTGATTTTGTCAAATCTCCGTATTTTAGGTATTCCCCATTAAAAATAATGCATTTTGGAAAAATATATGTCAGTATGCGAGAATGATAATTCAAAAACGCTTTGAGATAAATGAATGGAATTTGGTATACTTCTACACCAAATTCGCAGGTTTCTATAAATTTTTGAACAAAATATGATGATTGGAAATTGGTTTGCTCGCTGTTCGATTATAATTTAATACCATAACTAAAAAACAGAAGGCGCTAGATGAATAAATTCATTACTCAGATTTAAGATCTATATTATAAATTTCAAATTTTAAGCCAAAGTCATCTACGGATTGACTCCCTGATTAATCATTTCCAAATACTTGTAAATGCAATAATTTTGATTGCATTGTCTTAAATACATTAGTTTGGGTATGAGATTTTGTGACAACAATTGCAGATTTGTGTCAAATTTTTGTTCCAATCAGTTGGGGAAAAAAGCTTCTAAAAGGCAAAATCAATTTTCGTCGTGTCATTGATTAACCGCAAATTAACTCGCCAAGGATGACGCGATAAATTCAGGAAAATGTTAAATTCACATCAAATTTTAATATTTCGTAGTTACTGAGTGCGATGATCTGTAAGGGCTTCTCTGGCTTGGCAAGTTTCCTGGAGTATACACAAGAAAGTTTTGGGGATACCACTCTTAGATTGTACTATCACAGTGTAAAAGGCGCAAAATTACGACCGTCTGTACAAACTATGACCACTTGTTGGTCTTCAGTTTCAGAAACAAGGAAATGTGATACTTCAAAAACGCCATGGCTTAAATATATCAACTTTAGTGTAGGAATTAGTGAGTAAAAGTGCAATTTTATTTTAAAGTTTTCCTACAGTCAATTGGAAAAAACGCATCTAAAACACAAATTCCACTTTCGAATACCATAAACCACATGACTGTAAGTCATAGATATTCTCACTAAAGGATACTTTACACGGATGCCATGGGATCACGGTAGCCTTTTGGTAAGGTCTCGGCTCGTTAGCCATGGGGTTGTAGGTTCGAGAACCGATTCCACCAAAGAACCGTCGTGTAAGGGGACCTGTTGCACGTTAAATCCGGCAATATCAAACGTCCTCTCTCTGGTGTGGTGTGTAGAGGGGATACAGCTCAGGTATCGTCCTCGTCATCTGACCGCGGTTCAAAATGACGAGGTCCGTCCCAAAAAAGCTTTAGTGTTGCTTTATAATTGTACGTTAATATAAATAAACCACACTGAACCTAAGATGTCACTATGGATTCAGTAATAATGCTAAATTTACGTCAAAGTTTCGTAACTATTGTATTGATATTAATATTGATAATTGTGCTAAAATTCGTAATCTGCAGTATTTATTTAAAAATCTATAATATTGGCAATAATGTATCAAATCGAATAAAATCTAAACTTTTGTGCCTTTTTACATACTTATATTTAACTTAACTTTTTTCATGTTTTCAAATGAAATATGGTAACAACAAATTTTCACTCCTTCTTGTTCTAGAGTTTAGATATTTTGTAACTTGTTTTTCCTGAATGACAGCATCCTGCTTTAATATTTTTTAAACTTCATTCTTTAAAATTTTTATTTTTTACCAATGATGTCACTATTTTGTGAGTTTGAAAAAAAAATTGATTATTTATTGAATTCTAAGTAATTAAATATGGAAATATAAGGTTCATAATGAACTTTTTATTAAAAAAAATGTTTTTGTTGTATCAGCTTTGATTCACTTTTTCATATTTTTACAAGTATTTGCTATATCATTCGGGGTGAATGCAGTATCTTTATACTTAATTGTTCAATACTGTATGCAGAAAATGATATAATTCTTTTGACGGTGGGGCATTAATTTCATCCCCTGATGAGCAGTTAATGCGTCGACCGCCTTCTTTCATAGTCTGTTTTGCATATTATTTCCACTTATTCTATTGATTTATTATAAATGCTTTTCACACTCTATAAAAGGACCACTAAAATATGCTTTAAATTTTTTATTAAATTTATTTATCAAGAATTTCGGCGCCAAAGTATATCAAAGGTTTTTCTTTGGATGTAAAGAGGGGGGGGTGAATTTTGGAAAGCAGTTTTCGAGTACAGCTATTGTTTAGGTCCTTTTCGATCATTCAAAATTATGAAATTTGTTAATGGTTTGTGATATCTAAGTATTTATGCTTACATTTTTGAAAATTTTAAATTTTAAAAAAAGTTATATGAACTTTATTGTATGAAAACCGTGATAATGAATGAAATGCTTTTTTTCCTGCGATACTTCTATTTTTTGACAATTGTATTGATTAATTTAATTAAAAGGTAAAAAATAATACAATTATTAAAATATGAGTTATTTTTTATTGCTATTACTCTGACTAGAAAATATAAGTAAATGTAGAGTTTCATTTAAAAGATAAAACGTTGTAAAAGTGCAAAAGATTTCTAAAAAAATTAAGATTAGAACCTTTAGTAATAAACATTATATTATGATAATTTGTTAGCCCGGGTCTACCTTTATATTATTTTACTTTATATTTACTTTATGTTTCGTATTAAAAAACGCATTTAATGCTTTTGTAAAGAAGATATTTATAAAAGCAGGAAATCCTTATTGTACAATGCATTAAAAAATTATTTTATTATTTAAAATTTTAAAATTGCACAAAAATGATTTTAATGCGATAATGTTCTCCGAAATTAAAATGAGATTACCTTAAAATCTCGAATGCTTTTCAATTAAAAATCTATTTTTAAAAACCTTTTTATAGATCAGTATCTACGTCTCAAGAAGTTATTATTTGCCGAATGTTGTAGTTCTTGGCCTAGCGATCTGTCCCTGCAAAGTTTTTTTAATGTGGACTCAATATTATAAACATGAATGGCCCTCCAAACACTATCATATTTGTAAAAAAATATGACGCATGCGTTTAAAAATGCGTCTCACATAAAAGTATAAAAAAATGTTTAAACCTTTTATTTAACTCCTTTGTCTGTAACTATTTTTAAACTTTCATTTAAGTCCGTATTTCAGAAAGAATCAAAAGACGGACGAGAGGATTTTAAGCCATTATATGACTTTTCTTTGAATTGAAAACGCTTATTAGAGTAGAACTGTCATCTAGAAAGAAAAATTATCAAATTGAAACCTTGATTGTGATTAAAATCTGAAAATCTAATTTGTGATTTCGCTTCATTCTTTTCAAGTGGATTTTAAATTTTATGCATTGGGGATAAATTTAGTACTAATATAAAACGGAAAATATTCAAAATAAGATGTAGTACTAAAGCAAAAGTGTAATTAATAGTCCTCTTGATAATTTTTGAATGCGATCTTTTAATTTTTAAACATCCTCTTTGATAAAAGTGGTTCATTATATTTCTTCTTCTTTTTGTTACAATGAGATCTTTATACAAAAAAGGCATGTCTGCATCATTGAAGTTGTCTGAATAATATAAAGAGCGAAAAATATGTCATAAAGTTGATAAGTTAATCAATTACGACGGTGAAAAAAAACTATTTTATAAAGTATTTATTAAATACTTCTCTCTGCTCCAATGCTAAACTGAGAATTACTTAGTTATATCTGTACGCATTAAGTATTTTGTGGCATACACAATCCTGTGTTAACGTAAACTCAAATTTCGAAAAAAAATCCTTAAATTTTGTCAGACATATAATAATAATTAAAGATCTTATTTACTGTACAAATATTTCCTTATTTGAACTGTAACACATATTTTACTTTTGTATCAGCCCTAACGTTCAAGTAAGTTTATTTAGCAGCAAAAAAAAACTAGCTTAATACGCTGAAATTTTAACGCGAAGCAAATTCCAAGAATAACTATCATTAATGCTAGAAATCTCCTCAGATCCCTGCACCTTACTTGCAATGCATTAATCTTTTTTTCTTTTCTCTATGACATGTTTTTTGGTGAGCAGGTGGTCTTGTCTTCGGAACTGGAGGATCCAAAGTTCGGGTCATTCATTAAAAAACTCCATGTAAATGAGTTCGTTGCATGTTTATCTACCAGGTACAAACTTCTTGCCTCTGATGTAGTATTTCAAAAGCTTGGTTAGAATAAGTTCCAACTCAGGGGTCGTTCTCGTCATCAATGCCCCTTCAAAATTTTGAGGTTCATCCAAAATAAGCATTGCAGTTAAACGGGCCACTAATATATTTTATCTAAATAAATAAAAAAAAATTATTCTCTAATAAAAATTGTATTCTCTTTTCCGCTGCTACTGCCTTTCTACTTCTGATACAGTTGATCAAATTGCTTCGTTTCTATTTGATGAGTCATCAAAAATGTTCTATATCCAATAACTGCCTTCGAGGCGTATAATAGTGCTTTGGAAGTACAAATACTCTTTTTTAGCATCGAATAATTATTCAGTTTATCAAACTTTAACTCCCTAAAAGACATCATGTGCTATTTATTTATTTTTATTTGAGGAGTTTTTTTTATTTTCTTATATATCACATTACAATTTTTTTCTTTTTCTTTATTTTCTTTTAGCTAATGACGTCTCGCCAAAATTAATAGATACGACATGTGTGAGGGTTTATCCGAAAGATATCTTTTAAAGGTGAATATTTTTTAGCGTTTTATTCTTTAACAATGAGGAAGAAAGAATTCCGTCTAAAGAATTATCGGGATTGCGTAGAACGCCGATTTTAATCATTACTCGGTCGCTGATTTCTAAACCGTGAGAGATAGGGATGTATAATATCCATTGAGGGAATGCGTTAATTTAATTGAAGGATTATATGTATATATATGTTCTTTGAGTTTTGACAAATGTTATGCTGAAAAGAATAAATCTATGGCTTTGTTCATTCATTCTAATTTTATTTAAATTTAGTATATTATTTCTGACACATTAACGTATACGATACGACAATGCTTTATGAGCATTATTTCAGAAATCGTATGGTAAATGTACGATAAAAATATAACACGTTGGATATTAGAACATATAGCATATTTCAGATTTCTTTATTAAGTGTATATCTCAGGAAAAACGAATAACAGATAACAACAAAAGTATGCATGTGCAACAGCGCATCTCCTAATTAACAACACAAACAGGCTGCGTCTGTCTAAAAAAAGAAAGAATAACATTGTTCACTGAAAAGAACTTGAAAGCTGATTCTGTCCTCAAAACTTCAAAATGAGATTTACTTAGTTGTACGCGTAATTACCCTTTGTATTCTTTCTCGGCTGAGTGTAAAGTCACATGAAATTCTCCAGAAGAATCTTGTAATCTCGATTAATAATAGAGTTCATTCTTGCATTTCCCAGAAATTTCATTCATTTTGACAAGACAATTTTATTTATACGAATTTTTAATCTGGCTTCGATTATATCGAAAAAAATCTGTAAATCTTTCTTTTCAGCTAAAAAATTATTTTAGTGGAATAAACAATATTACAGATTTGTAAAATATTGCAATATTACAGATTTGTTGTTATCTGTTGTTGTTATTGGATATTATGTATAGAAAACGAGTAATATAAGTTTCAAATAATTAGTGGCCGCTTAAAAATTCATTCCGTCATATAAATATCAACTTTTAAAAAATAAAACATTCGAAAAATTCACATTCATTATTTATTTATTTTATTTTTAGCAAAAAAAAAACCCTAAAAATAGGTATTTTGTTTGTCTGCCAAAATAAACACTGGAATAAAATGCATCTTTTCCATCTAAATAACGTGATGAATACAAATAAATTACTTCATTTCAAAACGAAACGTTATCTAAAATACTTTTACAATAAATTATTTTATTAATTTCAAATACAAATCGCTTAACCGTATTATTTATTCGAAATAATTTCCTTCCTTTGATTCATGGAAGCACAATTTTGAAGCAAATTCTAAAACAATATGGTCTCGAATCGACAGATAGACCATATTCATATTTGTGCACTATGCATCAACTTTGTATCGCAGATGAGGGATTTTTTTTCTTAAAATAATAATGCTTGAAATATCATCAAATTCAATAATTGATAATATATCCGTAATTTTTTCACTACTTCATTTACTTTCTCAAAGAACGCAGTATAATTCCTCACTTCATAAAAAGCATTTTTCAAGTGATAGCATATGTTTATCTCCACTATCTGAAATTGTTGAGTCACAATGACAATGGACCCTTTGTACCTCAATTGGCCGATTTTCTCGTTTACAGTTATATAAATATTCGAAAATTATACATACAAAATTGCAATCAATCATTCTATTTGAGTTTCATTCTATAATAGTTTTATTACTATTTTTATTAAGTAGATTGTAAAATTCTTGATGGTAAATCAGAATTATGCTATAAAGGAAAAAAAAAGATTTTTGCATCATATTAAAATTTAAATCATTCTCGTCTGAATCTCTGGGTTTTGAGAACTTGATAAACAACCATTTTTAGTCGGTTTCCAAAGCGTATATGTTTTCTATAATTATCAGAATATATCGATATTTCTAATCAAATATATTTCATATTTTTGCTAAATTGTGTGTGTGTGTGTGTGTGTGTGTGTGTGTGTGTGTGTGTGTGTGT
>JAOUZG010028144.1:1845353-1895172 GCA_026289955.1 Argiope argentata
GTGTGTGTGTGTGTGTGTGTGTGTGTGTGTGTGTGTGTGTGTGTGTGCACGCACGCACGCACGCAAGCTCACTCGCTCATAGTAGAATAAAGAAACCTTATTAAATTTTAACAATGATTATATCTTTTTATTCAATGCGCACGATAAAGTTAAATTATAAATCTCACGTTTCATTATTATTTTTTGTTTTCCGCGTCATTTATTCTACTTAAGGTGTTTCAGTGACTCTGTATTTATAGTTCAATCTGTAATAAATATTTTTCTAATATCTTCCATTCTTTCTCGTCTTGAAGGTATTGTTATACTAATATTACTTATAGCATTTTCTTTCATATTTCCTTGTAAAATGATGCCTTAAAATAAAAAATAAAAACGTTCATTGCATTCTTTCATATTTTGCATAAATGTTTCAGCAAAAATATTCCTCTATAAAATATCCTCATTAAAAATTTAAATTTTGTTAGGCATTTTGTGATTTTAAACTCATATCCTTACAGGTTTAGTCCATCTGATAAATTATTATATCAGAATATTTCAATAATTAGTCATCATATGATCTATAAATAGGGTGATATTAAGCAAATTTTTAAGTTTCTAACTTAGAATACTTTCAGTAATAGTCAAAGCACTTATTTCTGTCCTGTGACTCCATTGTGTTCGTAATACTGCAATGCCCGGTGCCTTATCTAGGGAACCTAGCTAAGGACACAGTCATCCTCAAGATATCTTTCGATGCATTTTTAAAGCGTTTATTTTTATTCTGAGTTTGAAGCTTTTCAGTTATCCATTTTCTCGTATTGTGTTAACAAACATAGTGCATTTTTATTAAAATCGTCAAAAGTGTTCGAAGACTTCTTCCTTTATTTCTCCTTCATAAATTATTCACATTCCGATTGATGTTTTCTTTACACAGTTCAAAACAACCTGTTACATCTGACAAACCTGATAGATACTGTAAACATACGTACACTAATATAAATTACAGTTTTTAAAAGTTTGATTTAGAGAAATCTAAGACAAAGAAATGTCGTTATCTATTTATAATCTCTTAATGTTGGTTCTACAATCAGTTGATCGCATAAACAAAAGAAACATCGAAAGAAAACACATATGAAGCATGATATTAAGCCAACACCGCCCTTTCTTGTCTCTTCCTCTTTTCAACGTCAGAGTGACGTAACAAAACGCAAACGATTCTGGATATGACTTGGTGTTTTGACGCGTTATGGATACAGTATGAAATATGAATAGTTTCGGGACGTCCTTTTGATTCAAAATTTAAACGACGAACTTTCTATTGAAACAAAATGGCTGAGGCAGGTGAAAGACCGAACAACAATAGATTTAATTGCAAAAAAAAACTTATCAGGTAAAAAAATATATCAAAAGAAAAGAAAAATTGTTAACTAGTTATGAAACATTCCAACATCACACATTCGTGTCACTTCCACCTTTCAAAATCAGAGTGACGTAACAAAACGCAAACGATTCGGGAGGTGCCTTGTTACTTTGACGCGTAATGGAAACAATATGAAACTTCGACACGTCGTTTTGATTTGGAATGAAAACAGCGAACTTTCTATTGAGTCAACAAAATGGCTGAGGCAGGCGAAAGACCGAGCAACAGTAAGTTTATTGTAAAGAGAAAAATGGATTCCACCGAACGTGAAGGCCTAGGATGTTGACGGCAAATATGCCCCCGAGGTAACTGGGCTCAAATTTTGATAACTGGCACAAGTTCAACAGATTTTCTTCAAGGTAAATGGGGTATATAAATACCTTCTCAACAAAAGGGAGGGAGGGAGAGATGGTTGCTTCGGTTCGCCCAGCTAGTTCTTTGTTGCAGAACATTCTTATTCAAAAGCGAATGAGATTCCTTCATTTTTCTTGCAGCATGTGTTTTTTTACTGTTTATTTTTCATCCTAAACCATTTTTTTTCCTTCGGCAAAGAAAAAATGGGGGGTGGGGGGAGGTAGTTTGGGAGAGAAGAAGTGAGAGACTTCTTTTTTATCTTTCGAAAAATGCCTTCAGCAGCTTTCAAATCTGAGAGGTATAACTTCCTTTGCATTTTTATATTCGGAAATGAGGCTAGATTTTTTATTTATTTATTTATGATTTTTTTTCCTCCCATACACGTCTTCATTCTCTTTGTTACTGATATTTTGTTGGAGTGCTTTTTGGTTCTTCGAGATATTAGCTGGGAATTACTTTGATATCTGAAAACAAAATGGCGGGAAGGCGAGTATTTTTAGATGGGAGAAGGTTAATGTGATGAGAAGCGTTTAAGTGCATATTTTTCTTTGTAAAAGAGAAGGGTGAACTTTAAACATGAAAACGTCTTTATTCAAGTTCGAATAAGTTGGCCACTTTGAGCTCAATTATTTTTATAGAGCTTAAATTCTCTGCTTATTGTTGTGGAAAAATAATTAAGATCATATTTGTTCTATGGTAAAAAGTTTTTGAAGTTGTGTCATGTGTGAAAAGTTTTGTGAATTTGTTTAATGAAATATACATCTTATAGATAAGTAAATGATATGCATACGAGACGATATTCAAATCTGTCACATGTTCACAATTATAACTCTCTCCTTTAAATGTTAGAACTCTCAAAATTATAGACAATGTCGATATGACCGAGTATCAGTTTTTAAACGAGTCGTAGCACAAAATTAAATTATTATTAAGGATGTTGGTGACATCTTTAGAATGAAGAAGATAAAATAATGTTTTTATTGTCGTATAAAAAGTATACAGCGAAAAGATATTGTGATCATCAGATAGATATTTTCTATAAATAGAGCATATTTACAAAATCTAAAATGTAATTTCTGGCATTTTTTGGAGACGTATCCTAGGCATGCAATTAACATACAAGTACTGATATCGATATTTGGAGAATCATCACATTTTGGGCTTTCCCGTATCTAAAAAACACATTTCTGGAATTATGCATATCTGCAAGTAGTAACATTTTTAAAAGATTACTCAAAAATGCTCTAACTTATAAGAATGAGATTTATTAAGCTTTCTTAATACCAGGGGATTTAAGTCAATTGTTTTAACAACATTAATTCAAATTAATGCTAGTGAACATGATAAATCCAATGTGTAATGAGTAATATTGATAAAAAGTGCGTACATAATTACTTCACAAGAGTCTCTGCCTCTCTGAATGCAAGTGGACACGAGAAATGCAGAATGCATTAAAGTAGATAAATAAAAATTGGTACATCATTATTTCATATGATTGTCGGATTATCTAATGTTCAAATCCCCTTCCAAATTCAAGTCAATAAATGGCAGACATCTGGAAATTTAGGAAACGGTGACAACAATGAACGACAGTACACGAGTGTCGGTCGTTGTCTCTCCAATTTTATGCCAATCACACTGCTTAAATGGCCCGTCGATTACAGCTGCACTGACATGGTTCGCTGTCATGTGTCTCTGAATTCAGGTGGACACGACATATGCTAAATAGTATAAGGCAGATAAAAAATGTTCACATAATTTTAAAACGTTAAGTATAAATCTCCGTCAAATTTTGAGGCAAATCCATAATGATATTCTCGTTCTATCGATCTTTAAAATCTCAACCGTGTAGTGACTCTAAATGCAATGACTTAAAAGAATGAAATTTGGTGTATGATCTTATTACTGAAATTATAATTTTTTTTGTCGAATTATCACTAAATGTGTTAAAAATAAGGTAGTGAAATGCATGTTTTCACATTTAACACTCTTATTCACTTAAAAAACTCTGTAAACATGCATTTTTTGTGTTTATTTATGCATGGGTTTATTACCTGTATTGTTATAAAACTAAAAAAATTATTTTCATTCAGTTATCATATTTTACCCCAGAGGTGATGTAAAATGGGTATTATTATCTAGTTATAGTATCTAAATTTATTATTTTGGATGTCTGGTTTAAATAATTACATCTAAAAATGTAGAAATTAATAATAAATTGTTAAGCCTAACCATTACCCATTATCCCTCATCATACAAAAATATTCATAAAACATGAAGTATTGAAAATATTTCTTTCTTATTCTTATGAAGATCTGTTGCTCAAAAATCCCTTGTAGTTGACTACTGGAAAAATATTGATGACAAATCAACAAAAATAATTGCTTTTTGAAGGTTTTTAACGCCTTAAAAAGGAAGAACTCATTCCCGACTTACATATGGCAATCTAGTGCTGTCAAATTTAAAGTATGAAATTTTTAAAGAAAAATAAATGGTGCCAATAAATGTTTGAAATATATTATGAAGTTAAAATAATCTTTTTTTAAAGTTTTTTATGCGTTTTTTAAATAAATAATAAAAATTACCCATTTTACCCCACCTTACTCTACTTAGTTTTCTTCACTATTCTATGAAGAATAAAACGATCATGTGAGGGACTGAAAAGAAATTCTGAGCACTGGTGGCATTCCCCATTTGACTAATCTCGGCCGGTCTATGTGTAAGGTTATCTATTTTATTAGAGAATGATAAAGAAAAATCAGGAAACCAAACTGTGTTTTTTGTGCTATATTCTTGTTTTCATAATACAAAACACACGTAAAAACAGTAGTTTGGTGAAATTTTCAACATAAATATTTCAGCAATGCTTATTCAACAAATTGAAAGCTAACTTATTTTATATGAACGAATAAAGGTTCTGGTATTTCTGACAACATTCATAGAATATATTGTGGTCACAATTCGCAGTATTCATCTCAAAAGATGACGTAATCTACGAGGTCACAGGCAGAACCGTATTTCATCATTAGAACTTGTAGACTGACAGTCGAACATGACTTTGCTCTTCGGAGTAAAGTGAACCCCGATGCATCGGTCAGGACTTGTCATAAAGTTGTGTGAATGTGAATGCAAGTCATTCATAACAATTCGAGAATCATCTGCCCATTTGTGGGATTTTGAAAATCAATGATGCAAAAATTTTGAAAATGGCTTGTGTGTTTACACAGTTTTGTAACACATGAAAAATACTGCTTTATTTTAGTTGATTAATAAATATAGTTTTTTGGAAAAAAAAGTAATAATTTATCGAAATGGAGAAATCTTGAACAAAAAGAGTCAATTCTTCAATTCGGTATGAGGCGATTACAACATAACTTGAGCAAATTCCATCATATTAAGTTTTCAATGAACTTCTTCATGACGAATTTTATCTATCTGGCAGAGTTCAAATGATGCGGATAATTACAAACATAAAAAATCAGATCAATAGTTTGTGAAAAGATGGATTTAGATTGAGCATCCAAAAAGTAGATTCTCTGTGGATATCTTCTTCGAGTGCATGCAGGTGTGATGACTCAAAACAGATAGATGAGATTCGTGACTAAAATTGGAATTCTTTATGAATTTTGGTTTTAATCATTAGAAAACATCAAAAAGGCATATTCTGTTTTCAGGTACTTGTGTATTAAGTGCATGACAAGAAGTAATTTTTTCTTTAAAAAAACTCTCTAGAAATCTCATTCTAAATTCATTAATAGCGCTAGTTTCCCGCCAACGATCTGTGCTTTGTAACTATTTCTCGCCAATGCCATGCAAAATATCTACAGCCTTTGCCAAGATCCTCAAGTTTATGCAGGAAGTGGGATGGGTAAGATTCTTATATGAGAGTTTTTATTTTTCTGTATTAGGCTGCGAAAATGGAAACTCTTATATATGGGACTTTAAAAGCAAAAATCTTATTACTTTATTATCTTGCTTAAGATCCTCAGTAATTTACGATGATAGTTTTAATTTAGTTATATTAACGTCCCTTAGAAAAGATACACTAGGGCTACTTTTGGACTGATCTCGTAACTTTGAACTACGATCAGCTGACGAGGACGACATTTGAGCTGGCACCCTACGGTGATAGAAATCATACCCTTATTAAAGAATAAACCAGTATATTTCATGGAGACCACTTTCACTGCTTTATAGCATTTTATCTTACATGTGATATCGTCATATGTAGTATATTGTTTGTAAAAGAAAACTTTGATAGTTGAACCAGTATCTATTCGAAATTCATTGCCATTAAATAAATATTTTTATCATAAAATAAGCAACTTATGCTGCAGTGAAATAAAGTAATGTTTCGAATTAATATCATAAAGTAATGTATTTGAAAGAAAGCATTACTTAGCTGCAATTAACGTACTAATATGCACATTTAGATATTAATTATAGATTTCAATAAAAGATAGGTTTATTCTTCTTATACTATTTTAAGGTACGTAGCAAAATATATTATT
This sequence comes from Argiope argentata, assembly GCA_026289955.1. NCBI lineage: Eukaryota > Metazoa > Arthropoda > Arachnida > Araneae > Araneidae > Argiope > Argiope argentata. Next base: position 1,851,618 of record JAOUZG010028144.1, read on the forward strand.
ATATTATTAAAGAAAAAAATGTCTCATCATAATTTACTATGAATATTTTATACTTTAAAGATAAGAAAAAATTAACTACTTATTATTGTTTTTGTCCAAAAATTGTTCAATTTCTTCTACGCGCAACTGTCTAAGTTAAAATTTGAAAACAAATAGAGATGTTATCTTGGACTAGGGGAATAACCTTGGGAAAAATTGTAATCTTTGTGAACTGAAAATGGGTAGTGGATAATGGGACTAAGCAAATAAAAACAAAAGGATATTTAAGACAGTAAAAAGTGCAGCTCCAAAAGAACTAAAACTGTTAAGACTATAAATATAAGAACTTGAATATATTTAGCAGTTTACAGTTAACACCAGAACACAATTTCCACTCAAAGTCCTGTTCCTGTTACTAGGCAAAGATATATATCATATCACTGACTCTCCAACACACGGATAATAATACTGAATGACCAGACCGTCACAACTGCAACACTGGCTGGAACTGTGGTTGAGTCCTAAGGGCCATTACCGGCCACAGTACAGCCCTTCCCATAGGAAGAACGTCCAGGGAGGTCAGATTTGTGTACCCTCCAAGATGGTGAGATCCAACCCCCATACCGGAAGTATTTCATCCTCTTTTCGAGGTGCCCCCCCCCCGGAGGATTAGGCAAAGATATATACCAAATAACTCCTTTAATATAAATATCAACAGTAAAAAAACTCAATAACATAAAAGTATAAAGCAGTTACCAATTACGGAATTCAAGGGAAACTTCCAATTCATAACTATCACAGACCTGCTTTGTTTAGGTGAAAAACAGAAGCACCTTTCTGGAAGGATGCATTTTTTAATTAAAAGCTATTTCAGGAACCCCTTAATGCATTCAAAATTTATCCAAAACTTCATTCGTAGTTAGATAAAATATTTAATGAAACTAAACTGGATGGGAAACCAAATTTACTTTTGGTGCCGAGTGGAAAACGTCACATTCCAGAATCCACGAGTTGGAAACGTGGCTGCTAATGAGTTAATAAAGCCAATGACACATTTTGTATGGTATTTTTTTTTCTGATTCAAAGCGTATGTCTTAAAATACTGAATTCGTTTTTTAGCAATTTACAAACAATAAAAAATACTTCTTTTTATAAAAATTTAAATTCCCAATATCTGTGTATTAAAAAAAAAAACTGTATCCTAAAGTTTGATGGTTTTTCAAACCAGTTTTTAAAAAACTGGTTCTTTTCTAAAGTAAATTTGTCCCATTTGTAAACCGGTTTTAAAATTAACAAAGCCAGTTAAAAGAATGTGCATTATTATATAAAATCTAAACTTATTTGATTTGCTTTTTATTAATTCAGGCAATTCATCAATTTCAGGCAATCTTGTGTCCAAAATAAGAAAAAGACAACCTCAATTCATTGGATACTTTTTTTAATCCTATTTTCCTAGAAGAAATTAAAGTTACTGTTTATAATGTAAATATTATTTCAAATTTTTGTTCAATTTTCGTTACTTTGTGTGATATGCATGAGTAATCCTTAATTTCCTTCCCAGATTTTAACTTCGTTACTGATTTGTTTTCTTGTTATTTTATATAATTATTTCTTCCTATTCTACTTTTTAGACAAAAATTTAAAACCCAATTTTTTTGGAAATAATGAATTTGAAAACCGGTTTTCCAAAAAGTCGATTTTTGTATAAACCCTGCTTGGTCCCAATTCGATTATCGTATTCGTTTATCAAAAACTTTTTTAAAAAATCAACAACAGTATAGTTTACCGCATCTTTCAAAATACCGATGGTTACAGTTAACTTCGAAAACACGATACAAAAAAAAATAATTAAACATTGGCGAACTAGAACTTAGTCGGTATTTAACGGCTACTCCGGTGCGTGCCGATGGCAGGTGTTCGCGGCTGTCATTGACAGTGGTTTGCCTAAGCCTAATTCGAACGCTTGCTTCCGAAGAAGGGGGGGGGGGAGAAAGAAAAGAACGAACGTATTTGGAGTTATGGTTTAAAAATAACGGTGTGTTTAGGGCGTTGGTGACATTTTTATTATTTGGGCGGCTGAGAATAAGCGGCTCTTTTCTCCGGCGAGGAAGGAAGTTTGATCTGCTTAAGCCCCAAGGCTTTAATTAGTTACACCTCGATTTAGATTGATGTTGGCGAGTTTTTACCTAAAGAACTTGGCCTTCTCCGGAGAACTTTGGCTCCGTTATGAATAATTAAATCGCCATTCTTGTTTTGCCATGAACTAAACGTGTCAAGAGTAAAGGTGTTAGGATATAATAGGGTAATGACGGTATGTTTTTAACAATCTTTCATTTTATCTCATTGTTAGCATACTGCACAAAGTAATCATGGTATGTGAAACGCATATCTTCAGCCCCCCCCCTCTTCAATGTCCACTACAATAGTCGATTCTGTTTGGTGTCAAAAAAAATTTCATGAGGTATCCAAGCGGAAGGAATCCCTCCCGGAAATTTAAATGATACTGTCTAATAAAGATATTTTACCAACTTCTCTATGTATAAAATTGTGGATTTTGAGATTTCATTGCATTCACATTTATGCCACTAGTCATATGGAAGTCCCCGGTTCTCGTTTTGGTTCGGACATGGTTTTTCTGTTCCCTGTATTCTATCTGAGATGTGTAAAAAGCTTCCTAGTAAAAAGGGATTGGAAAGCGAATGTTTATCACCTTCATGTGAGCTAGTAGTCAGATTTCTGCCATCGGGTGCTTAGGGTCTTTGCCCTCAGAAGCTACTGCACACTCTACTTAAATCGCAGGTAGTTAGTCGTCGGGTTTGCAATGCGCCATAAGTAAAAACAACAACAATAACCATGTCCAGAATGAAAACGGGATATAAGCGTTGAAAGACATTTTTCAAACCGATTGGAATCAAATTTTGACACAGAACAACAATTTTAGTCATAAAATGAAATATCGAATTTCATAAACCATAGAAGTTGCAATTCTGGTTCATTTTCTATTTACATGTATTCAAAAGAAATATCAACAGATAGGCTTAGTATAAAGTATGAAACAAAATTAATTATTAAAATTGTGTGTCGCATTTCATTTGTCCAAGTCGTTACAATTTTTAAAAATCTCGTATTGAGACACATGCGAAGTTACTCATCGATAGACTGTCAATATTTTTCATTCTCTGTTTCGGAAATTCTCCGAACTTTTGTGCACCCCCCGGTGGGAGTTTTTTCTTCAAAGGGGGGGGGAGTATTTCTTCAAAAAAGATATGAAAGGTGCATGTATTTACATTTCAAGTTATTTAAGAAATTTGGAAGCGTAATAACCGCTCATATTTCTGAGTACGAATCATTAACGAAGTGTAGTCGTCAAAAAATACTAGTCTAAGCATCCTGAAACGGACAGTATCTAGGTATATTTTATTCAAAATTCGATACAAGACTATGATTTAGTTTGTAAATCTGTATTCCACATCTTATTTATTTATCTTTTTATGTTTGGTAATTATCGTATTAACATGTATTTGAATAATTAGACAGGCTTAAATTTCCTTTTAATAAATTTCACTCAAAATTCTATACAAATTTAAGAATTTTTTTTACAGAATGAATTACCGAATTTCTTCTGCGTTGTGCAAAGCATTTTAAATTATCGTATGCACAAATAGTAATAATATTAAATAGGGTTTTTTTTTCGAATTCAAAGGTCTATCAAGATTTTAAGTTCTAATTTTTTTACGAATGAATTTTTTCTTACTAATATAAAAAAACTTGTCAGAAGAAATAAACAGTTGCAAAACTTCTGTCAGTTTCTAACTTTAAACTAATCATAAGGAACTAAATTTCTTCTTACTACAATACCACACTTCTCGTACAAGAATCTGAAGTGCATATTTATGTAGTAGGAACGTAGTCTTTTTGAAATATACTCGCATGAAAATCATAAAAGTGCTATTTTCCTCTCCTCATATAAAATTATGGATCTTTGGCTAGACATTGAGTTTTCAGAATTTTAATTTTAGCATTCCACACATAAGAGTTTTATGCCTCATTATATTAAAAAGAAAAGTGGTATTTATGTGTTAAACATGTACTATTGGAGAACAATAAATTGGATTAATTTAGTTTTATTATTTTCCCGTTTTAAAGCAACTCTAGGGCTATTTTGGAAACAGTAATTCGTAATTTTGAACTGCAGACAGATGATGAGGACGACACATGAGCTGGAGTCCCCCCCCCTACCTCTCTAAACTTTCACACAGCGTCAGTGGTAAGTCATTTGACTCCAACGGATTTAACATGAACCAGACCCGCTTATATTTTGGTTTTCCGGTTGCAGTTATAAGATGTTATGCTAAATTTCCTTCATTTAAGTCATTCCGCTTTTAAAGCATAACATTGGCACGTAAGCGAAAACACAGACCGACAGACGGTTAACTTTTTGACAAATTTTGGTTCAAAATTTGATATGTATTAAAAATCTTATATACAAAATTTTATCCATAAAGATTTCTCATTCATTGTATATCATTTCATTTCATATTCATTGAATTTGTTCATTTATGTACAGTCGGACGGATTGACAGACTCCTTCTGAATAGATTTGGTTTAAAATTTGTAAAAACACTAAAACTAAGTGTATTGATTTGCTACAAATTTTGAAGGAAGTCTTTCTAAGAAAAATATGTTTATTTATCCATGTGAGAATTTTTCAATTCCCACTATCAGTTCACAATTTCCCAATATATTTCAAATTTTCAATCGTTAATAAAATATTTTTTATTCAGCCACTCAAGTTCAAGTAATTTTTCTAAACATTTGGGGGATGACACTCGATGTTAATGCAGTTTTTTCATATATTAATTCTTTAATTAAATTAAATTTATTTTAGTACTTTAAATAGATTACTAGCAGTTTGTAAGGAAAATTGAAATCAACAGACAGTACCTCAATCGGTAAAATGCGAGGATTTCAGTCTTTTTTACGGGAAAGTAAAAAATGCGAGTTTATTTATTGAGAAAATCTATATTTTGATAAATTATTTATTTTAAATGTAATCATTTAATAAAAAGTAACTAAAATAAAAATATATCTTTGTTGACCTGAGTAAAAATTTACTTCAAAAAAATTTTATATTACGTGTTATAGATAAAATTGATGAATAATTTTGTCATTGTCATTTTAAATCTGTATTAAATTTTAAAAGAAACCTGCAACTTCATATGAGTGCATGTTGAAACAAGGTAACTCAAAAATGAAAGAACTTAAGGAAATGAAATTTGAATTTTACTCTTCCATTCAAATTAGGGGATTGTATCAAATCGATTAAAATTGAAATGCACTTGCAGTTTCTTTTTTACAGCATAAAGGGTGTCTCAAAATTAACGCAAGATTTGAAATTTCCACAATCCGTGAATTAAAGTGTTTGCTATCCTAATAAAAAACGTTTTGACAGCTGATAGTTTGGGATTAATACAAACAGAATGCTACACGATAGAACAACATTTTAACACAAAATTTGAATTAAATAAAAACCAATTTTTTTCTTTAAATTGTTATACTTTTATTGAATCGTAAAGAACACAAGATAGGGTTAAATATGGAGTGACACGTAGGACAAATAGTCTCCATGGTTTTGCAGGCATATGCGAATTTTTTCTTGAAATTTTCAATCGCTATTTTGTTTGAATATGGCTGAATGTCATTGATACAGTTTCCAATTCCCTCCTTCGATGCACGCATGTTTGCGGGCTTGTTTGTATTCAAGTAAGCCCAAAAACAGAAATTCATTGATGTTAAATCAAATAATATAGGAGAGGGAATGGAACCAACTCTCAAATTTTCGAGTTGGAGACACCGGAATTTCATTATTTTTGAAGTATTGTTCAACAATAAAAACACAATTCTCCATTGTGTAATACACCACTCTAAATTATCAGTTGTCAAATGGTTTTTTAACAGGACTGCCAAAACTTTGTAGCTCAAATGGTGGCAAATTCAAATTTTGAGTTAATTTTTGGACACCCTTTACTACGAAATACAAATATCATCTTATTTTGTCGATAGATAATTTTTATCATCTTTTGCCAGAGAGTCAGATGCGGCTGCATGATATTATGAACACTTTCCAATGTGGAAGGTTTCGAATAGTACCATGTGGTTGGATTACCAACTTCCAACATCAAACAGAGCATTTTTGTTGGAAAAGTTTCGGGGGGTGTTAAACTTTTATATCCTAATTATAGAAAATATCTGACATTTGATATGGATTATTTATTTGTATGGGCACACAACTACATGACATGAGTCATTATTACTTTAATCAATATTACAGTCCTGTTTTGCATCTTATTATTTTAATTAACCATCTATGAATTTACTTACTTTCCTAAGTGGATGGCATATCATGTTTGAGATATTTATTATTATTTTAAATCCCATAATGATATAAGGGCATTTGATGTATTCAAATATTTTTAAAGGATTTTAATATTTGAAATTACTTAATACTTTCAGATTTAAAATTTATAGTTCATTTATTCTATGTGTAAATTAGACTCGCTGTTGTATACGAAGCAGTTAATAAATTAGAATCAGACTTAACGCCACTGCAGTAGCAATAACTGTAACTTCTACTTCCGACGTCGACTGGTTTAATCAAACCATCAAACAATGGATTAAGTTTTATTGGATCTAATGGTTCCCATTCTATGTTGTTGGCACACTTGTCTGCTATTGGCCTTCATTTTCCTGAAACGTTGGGTCAAAGTTTTGAATCAAAATTAGACGCGAACCTATCTTTGAAAAAAACGACAAAATGGTGCTATTTTGATTGATTATATTGAAAGGCCTAATTTATCTTGAGCAGACATTGTAATTATCATACCTGTTACTATAAACTTCTTTATCTTTGATTCATCTAGTGGTGGTTGTAATCCCCTGTTTTTCCAGGTATGCCAGGTTTTGTTTAAGTTTCAAGTTTAGAAATATTTTGTTCAACAACAAAAGTTAAAAAACACTCATTTACTGAGTTGCTCAACAACCACAAATATCTCCACAAACGAGGAGAGGAAAGAGAGGTATGGCCTTCATTAATGAATGTGCCAGAATCATTCGGGGAAACTAACCCAGTTGGTAAAACTAAAAGCATCTGAAGGCCTTTATATTTTGCTTATCCAACAGCAATTTGAATATTTGGAAATGGCATCGCTTTTAACTGAAATAATGGCTGCCACTCTCTGAAAGAAATTATCATTTCGTTTTTCGAATGTTTCTGTTGTAATAACAAGCCTTTCTTGTAATTTTAAAACTATTAAGTTTTGTCACTACTGCGAGGCTATATTTTATATCAAACACCTTGTAACGTAAATCAGTTGTTTTACTAACTTTCATCGAAATGAAAAAAAATAACCAAAGTTGGCAAATCATTTTGATGATTATATTATTTCCGATTAGAAATTACGAATTTGATGTGCTTTGGAGTAAAAATAATCTTTGTAGCAAAAATCAAGAAAACTTTAATGAATGAAAAAAAATTTAATAACTCAGCCATATTTTAGTTAATTATTTTATTAAATAATTAGTATTTAGACATTACATTATCTAATTTTTTCATATTTTTTCAGGTTGATGAATAATTATAAGCTGTGTTCTAATCTTTAAAAAATCAAATGAAATGAAATGTATTGGTATTTTATTTAGCTTTCATGGAATAAGAAAAAAAACTAATATTAGCAGATTTCTTTCATGATTGTCATTTGATATTGGAAATAGAATTTTAAAGAGTTATTATAAGTTCTTCATATTAATTTTTATGAGAATTCTAATGATAATTTATAAGATAATTAGAAATGAGAATTTGTATTATCTAATATTAATTTTTTAATTGATAAAAATAGTAAACTGCATTCTTATTAAAAAAAATTCTGATATTGAATAAATTGCATTGTTGTTTTAGTTAGATTTACTGCAATTTAAAAATAACTAATACTGGCTAATACGTTGAAATGTTTTGATAACATCTTTGCATAAATAATCGGACGAATTCTAATGGATGATGAATAGTTTAACTGCCTAGCTAAATTCTAATTATTTTATTTATTATCTAATTCACAAATTTATCCTTCTGGTCACGTAAAACATAAATTAATTATTCAATAAGGATTAAGTGAATCTGTCGTGAGGTGTGTCATTATTTTTTTTTCTTTAACAAACTGTAACCCTAAAATAGAAATAATTAACAGCCTCTTTATTTTTATGAAAATTACGTTGGCAACAACCTCAACAGGGAAAGTTAGGTCGAAACTTAGAATATGATAAATTCATGTCGGACTCGTTTGGCGCTCTTTTCATTAAACATTGCATTTTTCCCGCCTAAAAAAAAGGGTTGCATATTTTAGCGAGTTCCTTCCTAACTCATGTCCAGTAGCAGGCAGAGAGATGAGGTGCTTTTATGCTGATAAGTTTATGTGAAATTACCGTTTTCCACGATGCGAATTCCTTTGGGAAAACGCGCCATTTTGTTTTTGATTGGATTGTTGCCAGATCACTTCGAAAATTTATATTAGATTTTGCTTCAAAACATGGTGTTGAAAATAGTTCCTGTAGTCTGTTTCCAGGTTACTTCGAAAACCAAATATTTTTGAACCATGTTTCTTATGTTTTTTAATTATGCCCAGACTGGCATGTATTAGTTGTTGTCTGATGTAATACGCTATTTTTTATTTCATGTTAAAGGAGAAATATTAAATATTTCATTTCTTTAACGAAGAAAGAACGTTATTAGATTACTCAAAAAGACTATGTTAAAATCGTTTAACATCTTAATATACTTATTAATACCCATATCTTCCTGTAATTGCTGTTTTACCCTTCTCTTATAGGATATTCTTTCTCATAACAATACTTATTGGTTGTATATATATTCTCTATATTTAAATTGCGGAATGCATGAATAAAAAATCGTTCAATTCACTACAGCGCATCACACAGGAAACGATATCACTTCTTAGATATAAAGCTTTGACTAAGAAAGACTTCAACAAAAATTTTAATTCTTATTCATTAGAACTAAAGCTTTTTCTCAATAATATTCAGAACATAATATCACACAAAAAAACATTTTCACCGAACTTTAAGATTAAAAAGGAAAACGTTTCTTCAGTATCATTTATCCTGCTTAAATTTTATTCTGATTTAAATTTTTTTCAATATATTCTATAGTTTATAATAATTTATTTCATTTTTTTTCAATTACTAAATTTATACTCAGGGATGTGGCAACAGTACTAAATAAATTTTAAGCCTAAAATTTAAAAATAATGTAAAGACTTACGAATTAAGACCCATCGGTCAAAATCCTGTTTACAATAAAGATCTTTAAGATATGTAATTCGAACATAACTTAAATTTTTATTTATTTTATTTTTAAAAAAAAGTCTTGTATACAGATCAAAATAATTTTCCAATGAAATGAATTGCAATTTATATTGAATATTCTTAATAAAATATAAGTTTCATAAAATAAAAATTGATTATCATCATCATAATTTCCAAAAAAAATTATGGAATAAATTCGAAGAATATTCTGCATTATCCGACTCTTGAAGATTAATTTATAAATACATATTCATATATGACTAGTAAAAGGTTTTCTTAGCTAAATTATTTTAAGAAGAAAATTTCTTTTTTTAAGAGTACAGTAGCATTTATATTTTCTTATATACGAACTAAACTTACTTAAATATATTAATCTTCTAAAAAAATGAACTCGAAATTTGACAAATCTCCTGGTTTCTAACCTCTTATGGTCAGAAAAAGACATTTTAAATTTTTCTATGAACATATTAACTAAAGAAAAATTGTAATCTGTTAACGCAAATTTTATGTTGTTATGTGAGGGCATTATCATTTTGAAGGCAATGATTATCTTAATTAATGTAAGTCATTAACCGAATTTGAACCAAATTTGAAACAATCATGTGGCAATCAGAATACGCATGCGTCGATATATCGAGAATAAGATACATGACGGACATTCGTTTCAAGTTGTAACTTTTTGTTTGTGATAAGTCGCCAACTATGAAAACCCTCTTTGTCATTTTCTAAAAACAGTAAGAGGGAAAACTGATTCCCCAAAAGAGATAAAGCACCAATTTTCTGCCGATTCATTTTGTGGCTTCAAAAACATCAAACCAATACAGCATCATGTTCTCGCATGATAAAAACGGTTTGATAAATGAAATTCAATAAATGATCTTTATATCAATTTTTTTTATTTCATTTACAGGAAGTTTTCCTTACCAGATATCCAATTATGAAACTCTATTGTTACAAAACAAAGAGAATTATATGTATTGAATTTAGTGCATACAGTTAGATCTAAATTATAGACCTATATCAAATTTGTAACCAAGTGCTTCAGGTTTTGAGCATTGACTTTTCTGTGCTTTTACATGTTACAATAATGCAGACAGACTCAAGACAATAAGACAGACAGATAACTCAAAAACGCAATGCTTTTAAATGGATATGTTATCTTGATATTGAAATTGTTGGTCCTTGTCTTTCTTTTTTTTTTAATTTTCCGATAAAAGGGGGTCTTGAATGAATATTCGTACTTCTTCATTATCCTATGAACATAAAACTCATGCAAAACTCAAGGTATACATCTGAGTGATAATAGCATTCACAACTTTGTCCAAGTTCTGTAATGTTATGTGAAATGGGTTGATCATTAGAGAGCATCATCCCCTTGGCCCCTATCTCCCGGAGGAAGTTATCATCTAACGACAACATCGGGTTGCCAAATTTGGCGTTAAATATTCTTGGCGAAAAGGGGGTGATGCTCTCTCTTGTCGCACCTGCGGAATGTGTGTGTGGTGGGGAGGGGACAAATAACACTTATTAGAGAGTTTTTAAAAGCATTGGAAGCAATCATCCTTCTTATTTTGTACGAATTTATTTTTCAAACTCCAGTTTTCTAGTCCTGACCCCAATTAATTATAATTTTAATATCTCGCTGCGAAATTAGACTATCTGACACGGATGAATTCGAGTGACATGCTTTTTGGCAACTCCACTTATCGTTTAGCATGACTGTATTTCATTCGCCTCTTGCGGAAAGTTTCTCTCTACGCTGTTAATGGGAACAGAGCGGATGTCCTTTTCTTCATTGGGCACGACATACCTACCTGCACAGATTCCATTTGGCTAACTCTCCTTGCTGTAACTGTGGGGAGTTCGGATCCCCAATTCATTATGCCTCAGAATGCTTTCCTACTCTTTCATGGCTCATGAGAAAGTCAGAAAAAAGTCTGGAAGAAGAATGGTACAGGAGAGTTGCATCGAATACCCTTTCACGCGGCAAGATTCCCTCCGTAGTAAACCGTATTCATAAATTCCAAGGCCTTTTCAAAACCGTACAATAGCCCAGATCAGAATTCCAATTGTCAAAATCAGCCGAAATTATAAATTCAAAAGTGCAGTTCTTACTAAGGAAAACAAAACCTCAGGACCCAGACGGACGTTATAGATTTCTAACCCGCAGTGATTGTATATATACTTATACATGCCTTTCAGATGTTCACAATGTAATTTATCCTTTTTTTCTACCAGTTAGTAACCTCATTTTCCTGTCAGTTCAATCCATAGCCAGAATTTGTTTTATCACGTGAGAACCTGATGTTGTTTTAGTTGGGAGGTTTTGGTGCCTCGGAATAAATATTCGTTTATAAATATAATCATTCATTTTTTTATTGTTATATAGAGAGTCACTTCACCCATGACATTTGTGGTTTGCTTTGCCAGTATTGTTTGAGATTTTTTTTTATTTATTAATCGTTTCTGAAGCAACGTCATCTTCCAGTTTGTTTACGATTTCTTACTTTTAAATAATTAATCTCGCTCTCAAAAAATTATCATTTTGTTGTTGTTGTTTTTAATTCTTTTTCAGTTTTAAGTATTGCAAATTTGTAAAACGCGACTTATATTTATTTTTTAATGATATTATATCCTACTAATTGTACTTTTCAAAATACTATAAATATTAGAATATAATTTTTAAATCAATCTGCATTACGTTCAGTGGATTTGATGGCATATACAATAGCTTCCAGCAATCGTGAAATTTTCGTCGAAATTACTGGTTTTTTTATATCTTAAAATTGGCCGAGCTTCAAAACTTTGTTTGCTTGCTAGAGAAATTGAAAATAAAAATTTAGAAAAATTATCATTAGAGAGAGATAGAGGTCTCGTAATTTTTTCAAATCGGTTTAAACTGGTTAATGACTTAAATTAATTAAGTTAAATAATCACTTAAAAGATAATAATGTTCTCCCAAGATAACTTGAGATTTGCACCCTTACATATCATTTTCATTTTTTATAAGCATTCCTGTCCCCTCCATCCAGTTATTACTTCTCTAAAAATTGAATGGAGTCGTGAAGTATTTGACACCGATGGAATTATCTCTGGAGAAATCCCTGATTTGTGATCTTTTAACAATTATTTCTTTTTTTCTTCCTTCTATCTTTTGATCATCCAACTGGTTAGATAACTTAATGCTAGAGGCACCGTGAGCAGAGGATAGCGTTATATTATATATACGCGAAAGAAAGGTAAATATCACTTTTATTAGAGGGTATATAAAAATATTGAGGTAGATCGATCCTTTTTTTTTACTATTAATTTTCCAAACTCCTGAATCCCGATCCCTTACACCAATTAAAATTCCTATATAATCCGATGGGAAAAACTTATTAAGTCAAGAGACCTCACTTGTTGCTTAACCTTAGAGAATTACTTCCTTCAATTTTCCACCCGCTCCCCTCTCTTTCAGTAAACGCAAGGAGAGGCAACTGACACTTTCATTAGAGGGTACGTTAGGAAGTGTGAGCTTGTTTACCACTAATTTATGTTCCAAACTTTTATTTTTCTAAAATCCGCATGTATATCGATGAGAAATCAGACCTTCCAACACGGGGTAATCCGAGTAGCACACCTTTCGACAATACCATCTATCGCTTACTTTCAAAATAAAGTATTTCGAAGTATTACTCTATTTCAATTCTCCCTACTCTCTTTCGGCACTCTTCGCGTTCTCCAGTGTTCCAACGGATGCAAAAGAGTATCCCTTTTCAAAGCGAAGTCTCCCTCCAGACTTCTCCTTGGCACGTTTTCTGAGCATCTCTTTTGTCACGCGTTGCCATTGTTTCGCTTGTGTGAGTGCCTTTGTCTTCCCAGCACCTCTAGATAGAACCCCATTTTTCAGAGGAGAAAACAGTCTCGCCGGTGTGTGCGTCGGAAAATATTTATATTCGCTTCACCGGGTAGAACAATCCTTACAATAACTTGTTTACCGTCGCAAATTTCTTGTGAAACATGTTGCAGTTTTGCGGTGAAAAACTGTGAAATCGACTAACCTGTTCGATGTTCATGTCTTAGATCGTTCCACTCGATTCAAGTGCAGCTGTACCTTAGTTTCAGTACTAAAATTTGGCGGGATTTTGTATTCTTAAATAATAGCAAATGTCGCCAAGAAACATAAGTGGGTACTATTGTTGCAGACCTAAAGACATATTTAGCTGTTCATCACATATCCGTGGCATCTAAAGAAATATCAGGAATAGTTTCGCATTTATTCAGATTTTTATCATGTCAGAAAATATTGTTTTGGTGATGAGGTTTTTGACGTCCACAAAAATCTGTAGACAAAAAATAAAAATTTTATTATCTGTACGGCCATTTCAAGAAATCTGCTTTTAATAAAGCGTTGCCATTGCATTTACGAAAGCTCAGATTTTTTTAAAAAAATAAGTGAATGACTACAGCAAATGAAACCTAGAAAAATGGCATTTTGAGCACGTGATTATATGGAATGAAATAAATAGGAAAAGTGATATATTTTTTAAACAATAAATGTGAGATAAAGTTTTTTGGATCTTTTGCCATACTAAAGTGACTGATTCAATGAAGCAATTAAAATGAATAAAAATGTAATTTAACTTGTATGAGCACGTGGTGCTTGGCCGTTCAAGAAATTGTGTTCTGACATGATACATTGAAATACGCATATGTTTTTCGTTTCGTTTCAAACTTTTTCCTTCTTCTATCAAAATCCTTCACTGGTAATATAAAACTGATTTTCTGTGGTAAGTCCTGATCTTAAAGTTTCTGAAAAACATTTAGATTACATAATATAAATGCATAAAATAGGAAGATATGTAATATGGGAAGTACGGTTCAGTCGAGTTGTGAAAAAAAAAGCATCAAAATGTAGTGGAAAAAAATTCAAAATAGAAATTTGTTGCTCTAAATTGTCGACTTGGCTATCCAAACCTGCCTCTATGTTTGCACTTACATTTGTCACAAAATAAATAGGAAAAGGTATAGTGGAAATTGAAACATTGATCTTTCGGATTCAAAAAAATAAAAATTATTTATTTCCGAGAAAAAGTTTAAATTAAAAGGTTGTTAAGTTTTAAAATAGCTGTAATACGTAATGATAGTGTAATTAGATCAAGACTTAATTTTTTTTAATTCGAATTTGCAGAATTTTTTTAATATAACAAACCTTTTTTTTTATAATTCCATTTAAGTGCCTTCTATATAGAAGGAATATTTTTTTTAAATTTCAAATTGACAAAAGTATTTATAGTCATTTTTAACGACCCTATTTTCTCTAACAAAGATGAATTTTTCTAAAAATAATAAAGGTACCTATCAAAAATGCTTACTAGTTATGTCTGTCTATGTATTACTTATTTAAATAGAAATAAAAATTTCTAAAGAAAAAATGAATATTTTTGTAAATTTAAAGTTTTTTAATTATTATTAAAGTTTTAATATCTAATTGAGTCATCATTGAGACATTTCATAACTCATTTTAAGCTTTTGTTTATCATTTACATTTTTTTAATAAACGTACATTATTTTTTAAAAATTAATTTTTTTATATATGCTCAAATACAGCATTTCGCTATCTCTTCCCTCTCTTAATCAGTAACAGATTCAGTTGCAAATTTAGAGGAATATCTAACTCAGATTTGATTCAATACAATTTCTTTTAATGTGTTTTTCCCATTTTTTTTTTTTGAAAATTTTTAATTCCTCATTTGTCAAATGTAAAAATATATCTCAATAGAATTATATTTGCAAATTAGGAAGCAACAAAAAGAATCTTGTTTCTTTTCCAAATAACAGAACATTTCTGCGTGTTAACTCTTTTATATTTATTTTTAATTACGAAAAATATCCTAAAAGTAGTACTATAAATGGAAATGATGTTGAAAGCAATAATGTAAATTAGATAAAATCAGATTTTAGAATTTTTTTCTAAACTTATCTGAAAGCTGCCTCTAAGAAAGAAAAAAAAAGCAAATAATTTTGAACTCATTCTAGCTTTAATTGTTACTGTCATCCTGATCATTATTACTGCCATCCTGCTCCTTTTATTACCAGCAATTCTGAGATTTTTTTATTGCTTGGGTTTCTAACGCTATCTTAGACAATAATAAAAAGAAGTTACTTTTGATCACGAATATATTATCATTTTATTTGAAACGTATTTATCTAATAACAAATATTCTTTCTAAAGACTTATTCTTGAAATGTATTCAATTTAAATATTAAATTATAGTATTTATGATACCTGTGTATTAATCACTTGCCTCCGAATTAAGACCAAAAACTGACTGTCAAAGTTGTTGTATTAATCATAGTTAGCATTTGATTACGTTCTCTTTGACATGCTATAAATCCCAAAGCTCCCCAATATTATGCGATTCATAGCAATGACACGATGATAGATAATGTTAATGATCAACATTTTTCAATTAGAATACTCTAAATTCAATGTTCACAAAATTCATCAATTGTGTAAAATAGGATTCTATTCATTTTTTTAAATAAAAAATGGGGGGCGAGTATCTTTTTTTATGTCGAAAAATAGAATTTTATTGTGTAGAAAAATTAAGTACTTTAATAAAAGTGAAAAGAAATAAAACAAATAATCTGAATTAAAGCGAGAAGTTTTCATTAAAAAAAGGAATATTATGATGAAATTAATATTACCTCGATAAAATTGTTACATTGTAAATTTATACATTTATTTTATTATTCATAATGAAATACATGGTTTCTTACTTCAAAGATTGTTTCAGCATACCTTTAAATAAATTCTGAGAAACATATATTTTATTCATTTCATTCCAAATCTTTTGTCAAAAAAAGAACTTCAACATCAAACACAAGCTCGACAAATTATTAATATTGCTTTAAAGAAAGCAAACGATATTTTACAAAAGCCTCGAGCCAGTAATTTCCTTACTGCGTATTTCAACTGAGGCCTACCAAAATCTAATTGCAAACGACAGATTTAAGAAATTGCTATACGTTCCGTGGCATCGAGCTGCGTGGATGTACTGAGAAAATTCCATTTTTTTCAGCCGCCAAATCCTTCGGCAGCAGCGGGGCCTTTTATACGTCAATAAATCAAAGCGGATTTCAATTCCAGATCAAATAAAGGACTAGAGCCCATTTCTTCAAGCCGGTTGAATAATTGAATGTCCTCTATTCTGGCATTAAATAAAAACGGCGATGGAATTTTTTTTTCTCCACTCTAGTTGAGCCATGACTTTATTTTTACCACATTCGTATCTGAATTTAGGTGAAGATTTTCTTTATTTGAACTAGAGAGAAAGAAAGAAAAATATTCTGAAGTATGACTTTTAGTTTTAGTTTAAAAATTGTTTTTGAAGTCATTATCTAGTATATGAATAGTAATGTAAAAAAATTCTATTGCATTTAAGCGAGTTAACTTACCTTAAAATAAAATATCAAATAATACATATTTGATAACTTATACAAACTTTTATTAAGTTTAAAGAAGTTTTTCTCTGAGAAAATTGTATTCATGATTTTTTTAATTTTTCAATAATTTTTATCGTTTTGAAATGCTGTATGAAGTTTACTTTCTTTTATTTAAAGTATACAGAGAATGTAATTGCCAAAAATTTGAATTCGAGAAATCAATAAATCTCCATGTTTCAGATCTATGAAAATCACATTTTTTATGCGATAACTTAAAAAATCTTTTAGCTTGATGGATGAAATTTAGTATGTAGTTCATATACCAAATTTGTAGATTTTCATTGGAAAAAAAGCAAGTGTGGCCGTTCGAATACATATTAAATTAAAATACAAAAGATAAAGAGTTAGATGAATAAAATTTGTTTCAAATTTTTAGTTTTTAAAATTTAAATCTGTATACTTCTTTGAAATAAATTCGTCAGTTAGCTCACAATTTGCCGATCGTATATTCATAGGTATTTAAACGCAGTTACACGAATACTCAGCATCCTACATAAATGAAAGATTTTTGTAGTACAATTATAATATTTATAATATTTTGTTGTATAGTTTATAGTATATAATTTTGGCATCTATATAAATTTTTTGGCATAAATTCTTTGGCGGGAATATAAATTCTTATGAATTCCGACAAAATCCTTCCAATGCTTATTCTCTGCTGTTTGTCTTATCACATCCAATCCAATCCAATCACCGCAAGTAAACGCAATACTTAAAAATTGTAACGTCTTAACTAAATAAAATTTAGTAACCCATCTTATTATAAAGATTATTGTTCTATATCAAATTTTAATTTCCCTCTGTTCAATAAAGAGTGTTCAAAATGCATACTCACTATTCTTCAGGGAAATTAAAAAATTTGAATCCTAAAACATTAGTATATAATATTTGAGCCTGAACTCCTGAAATAAAAATTTGAGTACTCTTAACGCTCATGAGCTTACTCAATCTTCGCAAATGTACTTGAAGGAAGGGAGACAATATCTTAGTTGGAAAGTGTAAAAGAAAATTTTGTGGACTTTCGTTATTTTTAATATATAATTTAACAATTTAATGCGTAATTTTGGATATTTATCCTAAATAAGTGAGCCAATATAATTTTAAAAATAGAAATTTATAACTGATTTTTCAATCACTTCCTGGTATAATCAGATATGAGAATGAGGAACTGAATTCAAATTTTGTATACTAGTGTGTTTTCGACGACAAAACGTATTCAAATTTTTTCAAATTTTTTTTATTCGAAATTCATTTGATTGAATTCAACAAACACTTTCCTTATAATTTATCTTTAGTGACATTCAAGAATCAAAATTTATTTTAGTCAATGCCATATATAAACATCGTAGCAGTATAATGTGTTGGGATTTGTTCATACCATTTATCTGTGTCTGACTCCCTTGCATCAACCGTTGAATTTTGTTTGTATTGATTTTCATATTACATAATTTACAAAAAGAAAGTATTCTGTTTGTTTTCTATCCCTTTATCTTTGCCCTTCTCAAACAACTTTATAATTCAGTTTATTTCATTTGTTTTCAGCTTTCTCTTTTAGCAAACGATTTTCGCGTCATTTAATTCATCCACCTATTGTGTATCAATCTCAAAACAGAGACATAATAAAATTGAATTCAAAATTCTGTAATATTTATAGTCATATTAATTATAAATGAAAGACTGAAAAGCGAAAATACTTAAATATTTGAGTTTTAAAAAAACTATTTTTTTTGCGGATTCATAAAATTTTGTTTTAAAAACTATTTTTATTGATATTATCTGTTCATTACTTAACACCAGTGTTTTCAAGAAATTATTTTTATATTCCCATACTCTTCCGCATAAAAATTCCGAATTCCATTGCTTGATTTCATCGTAATTGCTTTAACATTCCCGATACACTTTGACTTAAAAGCCTGCTTGAGAATCCAGACATGTCTTTTCCAATCTTGTTTTGTCATTGTTGATCTCTGGCTTCATAACTTTGTAGTTTTTTTAGCTATTATCCAGGAGAAATGTCCCTGAAAAAAATATTATATCATCTTAATAGATTCAGAAAAATTATTAAAATGGTTTTATGATGATTTATTTTTTATATCAACAATCCAACAGAAATAATTCCAAAATATTTTTACATTTCTTTTTAACTAATTAATTGTTCCGGCCTCTTCAGAAAATCACTCGAAATCGAATCGAATCGAAATTGTGTCGCAAAAATTTAGTGATTATTTAGTCTGTGTTTAAAGAGTGTAGTCGTCAAACACAGAATATGCGTTATATAGATTTATGTTGCATATGGTACACTTTATTTTTGCTTATGAACGATTAGAAACATAAAAAAATTAACTCATTATTTTAGTTTGCTGTTAATAAATGGTATTGAGCAAAGAATGGTACCACACCTAATAGTCTTTTATTCGTTCCTTTGATTTAAAATATTTTAACTATCTTGAAATTAACGAATATGTTTGAATTTTTGCTGAAATTGTAACTCAAACATCAAATTGTCAAACTATTTATTATGTTGATAAATTTGTAATGCAAACTACGAATTGTCACTACTTATTACCAAGCCGGTGCAATAGCCTATGGGAAACGCTTCTTCCTCATGATGAAGGGTGTCCCTGTTATTTATGGAGTCAATATGACTCCATAAATAACAACAAAAACTTTGAAAAAATAATTTGGTTATACTCATGTATTTATACTTAGACTTTTGCCAACTAATTTCTAAAAGAATAACTTGAGGTAACTGGTGAGATAATTGAATTCAAGGACTAATTACCACGTGATAATTACAGCTAATGAACGATGCAGAGTAATTTGGACTCCCGCCTCCGGTTATGGGTGAATTCTATAATGAATTTGAAAGTTTGTATTTGTATCAAAATATTTCCATATTACAATCGAATTTTTATTAGCTGAAGTGTCACTATTCCACTTTAAAGTTTTCTTACAAAAAATGTTTTTTAATTGGAGGAGAATTTATAAGAATGAAACGAAAATGAAAACCGAAAGTTACTAATCCTCTTTATAGACGTCAGTTTTTAATCTAACTTGTCAGAGAAAATCTTCAATCCAATTTTTCTAAATTTAGTAATAACACGTTGTTCATAAACTTTTTTTACCATTTGTAAATATTGAAGCTTTTCATATGTAGCATTTTCTTTATACAGTAATTTCTCTCCGTATTGTATCCAATATCATCAGTATTTCTTTTTGTGAATGTTTTATAACGTCTTCATTGTCATCTTCATCATTTGCAATAGTAGTGTCATCGTTACATTCCGTAACGTCCGGTAATATGTCTTGTTCGATTGGATATTCAGGTCCACGGTGGCTCGGTGGTAAAGTCTCGACTCGTAAACCGTAGGGTTTCAGGTTCGAGACCCCATTCCACAGAAGAACCGTCTTTCTTACTGTTACATATTTGTTATTGTTTTATTTTCTTGTATACGAAATATACTTAACTGGCGTGATGTGTGTGAAGAGAGGGGTATCAGCTCAGGCGTCGTCTTCATCATCTGACCGAGGCTCAAAATTACGAGATGCGTCCCAAAATATCTCTAGAGTTGTTTTACAACGAGATGTTCATATGACAACTAAAAAGTCATAAGATATTCAGCTATCAAAATATTTTCATCAATCAACCGTTTACGCTGGCAAAAGATTCTCAGATGCAGATGCCAAAACACTTCACTGTAACTCACATAGAGGTCACACAGAAGTTTTGATAATT
Organism: Argiope argentata; assembly: GCA_026289955.1. NCBI lineage: Eukaryota > Metazoa > Arthropoda > Arachnida > Araneae > Araneidae > Argiope > Argiope argentata. The sequence continues at coordinate 1,872,199 of JAOUZG010028144.1, forward strand.
TATAGAAATCTGAAACAAAAATGTCTTTTAAATGCATTAATTAGACATTTCAGACTGTGTTTCTGTAAACTGTGCTCCGGTAAACACTTCAGCTAGATGTATTGTGGAAGTCTTTATTTCTTTGATAACTACCTGTTGACGTGTGTAACATGTCTTTGGCGATTTTGTAACTAAATCATTTCGGCATAAATAGCAGAAAATTAAATAGTTTTTATCTTCTTCAGCAATGTTTATGTCCTTCTGATCCTGTTTCTTTTTGTTGTTGTTTTCAAATTATAGCATATTTGATTGCTTTTTGATTGACAAGTTATAAATTGCTGAACATTGCAAAAAAATGCAAATTCATCTAGGCTACTAGAGGGCTTGTTCCAATCATTATACTGCCATATTTACAAAAACAAATTATAAAAAATAAATTGAAATCGGCTATCTCAAATTCATGTTATCATGAGAACATTATTATTTTTAAGTTACGTTGTTTTTCTTAATTAATTTAAGTTATTAACCATTTTAAATACGTTTGAAAAATGAATGTGACCATCGGAATACGCGTGCGTTGATATATCAAGAATCGAGTACATGGCAGACTTTCGAGCCAAGTCGTAAATGTTTGTATGTGATAAGTCGCCAAATGTGACAATCATCTTTACCATTTTTAATAACCCTAACCCTAAAAGCGGAAAACTGATGCTCCGAAAGCGACAAATCGTCAATTTTCTGCCCATTCATTTTGTAGCTTCAGAAACCTCATACCTGAACAACATCATGTTCACACATAATACATTTCACATAATTCATTATATATAGTATATATATACATAGTATTGTTAAGCAGGTTGGTTGTCATTTACTTAAACTTTTGAATTAAAAAAAAATTCTACTTTTAAATGATTTTTTGGGAATAAATCGTCAAATGCGATTCCTTCTTATAACTCTAAAAGAGAAGAATAAATGTCTCAAAAGTGATAAATTGCCAAATTGTTGCCCACGCATTTTGAGGCTTCAAATACCTCAAACCAAAACATTATGTTATCACATAAATATTTTTTTAAGAAATCAAGAAAATTAATTGGAAAAATTGTCATTTTATATACAAAGAAAGAATAACTTGTAAATGTCGTTTAAAATGAAGATTTCTAATCATCAAATTTCCAAGTCAATTTTCCTGAACGGTTTTAAATTAGTTCCATTCCTCTTTTTTAAATGAATATTTTTTGAATGGCATCACTACATTTCCATTCTATATGATCTGCAAAGAGCATGCAAAAAATTATTATCGTAAATATAATCTGTATTTTTTCAGAAAGGATTGTACAACAATTAACTTAGTGAATTGATGGATTTTGATTCAAAATTGGGCACATGATGTGTATTTTGATGTAGAAATCACACACCTGATTTTATTCATTTAGTTCTTTTTATTTTTAACTATCCATTTTCACATAATGACCAAAAATAAATCTTCCCATAGATAGAAAAAGATGATGCAAATTTAACTCAAAATGTTTTCTAATTTTACAATTTATTTATTAAAATTGCTTATTTTGTAACATACTGATAGTTCATTCTATTTTTAAACTGTCATGTTCACGTGTAAAGAAGTAAACAAATCGTCAGAAGTTTATATATATATATATATACTTTTATAAGTTCTCTAAAATTGTTTTATTTTAGTTTTTTATTTTCTTAATTCGTTTTTAAAAATTATATTATTTTGTAATAAATTCTTTCAAGCATTATCTACTAGATAGAGCCATATGTAAGGAATCAAAATATAATTAAATGAACTGATAAAAAATAATGAAGTTCTGGAAATATTAAAATAATGCGATGTCATCGTGATTACATAATTATACAGAATTTCAAAACTTTAGCATATCAAAAGTGAGAAATCAAGTGCAAAAATTCTCATCTTTACGATCCTTAAACATTTTTTTAATTAGTTTAATGATGATTTTTAAAAATGTGAAATTAATCAGATGTAGATAGTAAATTTTCTGAGCAATACAATATTTTTTTATATGCATTTATGCGTCGTACAAAAGAAAATATATAGTGATGGAACTAACCTTATTCAAATAAAAAGAGAGTTGTTAAAAAAAACTTATGCATAAATTTCCATTCTTTATTTTAGTGTTGTATATGAAATGCATTTATTTTATGCATCGCCCCATTTGCACAGCACCATCCCACAAAATTTCATCGAAAATTATTCCGGAAATGCCCCGATCGATTACCCGTTCTAAAGATTTTCGCGAAAGAAAATGCGAAAAAGAACCGTGAAGAAAAACACGGTCGCAGTTGCATAATTAAATCGCATTTAAAACTGTGCGTAGTCCCTGCAAAGTCTTGAATGGAGAAGGAAGATACTGAATTTTCTTAACGCTTTCCTCCCTTCATTCTACAGCATCCGCACTAGGATGCTCTATTAATAGCTTCAACCGTGCTTCCCTAGCCGTGATATCGCACGGAGCTTGCGCAATGCGTGACGTCGTCGACAACGTCATGATCGATGAACCAGCTGACGTGATGACGTCATCCGGTTGAGTGGATGAAGCCCGAATGGAAGTGCAAGCTTTTCGATCTCCGTTGTTTCAGAAAAGGAACAGTTCGCGATAAAGCGTTTTCTTTTCGACGATGTGAAATGGGATGAGATGGAACCGGATTGATTGATTCCATCGATTGAATGAAGCTACTCTATTGTTATTGACGGGATGTAGGCCCGAAAAAAATACGGGAGAACACCTTTTATAATATTAGAGTCTGGATAATTTTTGGGGAACAAAAAATAGCATTATTTTTAATTACCTTTAATTTATCTGCATTTAAAACTTATGAAATGCATATTAAATTAGACGATTTCATTTTTGTGTTGCCACTTTGCAAGCGAAAAAAAAGTATATATAATCACACCACAAATTAAAGCAGTATGCAGCTTGATTCTAAATGTATGTGACGTGCAAAATTACATTTATTACGTGATTGAGAACTCGTGTCAACTAATTTCATTTTAAAGTGGAATAATTTGATCAAAAGGTTCGCATTAAATGTTGTATTATAGCATTATATAGTTCACTTTTTTAAACTGTCAACTATTTTTTCTGATATCTGAAACGTATTTTAATTATTTATTTATTTCATTTTCTTTTGATATGAAATATAAGCACCTTCCTTGAGTTCTTAAAACATATCTTTAGATTTAAGACACTCTGCTGTCAGTTTTCTATCACTCTGTTTGCGAACACGAAAGCTCAAAACCATTTTGAACAAGAGGGGTGAAATTTGGCATGCAGATTTTGCAACAAATTCATAGATTTCTATAAAATTTTTGCAAACTATGGATAGAACGGCTTCTTTACCTTACAGTACAAAAACAAGTATAACTGAGTGCGATAACTAGAAGACGCAAAGAGCTCGTCAGATAAAATTTAATACACAGATGTAGCATTTGAACTAAGTCTGCGGAGGGGGGTGGTCATCTATCGGTCAATAACTATGTGAAATCGATTGTGACAGCTGGAGGGAAGATCGCCTTTCGAACAATACGCGTCGACACGATGACTTAGTCGTTAGCTCAGCCCAAAAATAAAAGTATCTCCATTTAACTAATTGATCCGATTTTATTCTAAACGCTTTTCTGATGTAAGAATGTTGAAAATGGCGATCAAAAACAAATCTGCATTTCACGCTCTTTGTTTTTGGCATAATTGCAATCTAGATATCTTTTTCGTGCAAAATCGAAGACGTTCTGCAATCTGAAATAGGTACGCAATTCCATTATCTGTTTTTAGGTAAAGCAATAGCCCACTTCACTCTTTAGCGTATGATCTTTCTTATTACGCCTAGACGCCAAGTTTAAGGCAGTAACTCTCTCCGTTCTGAAGTTGCGAGTAAAGTAAAAAGACTTTGACCCTTATATGTTATTGACATTTTGTACGTGGCATTATTCTGTGCGTAATTCTCTTGTTAGTACTAAGAATTCTAGAGTATAATCTTTAGCCCATATAATTCTTTGAACTTAATTACAAATCAAACTCTGGAATTCCAAACAAAAATATGTTGTGTGTTTTTTTCGTTGAATATTTGGCGAGCCCTTATTCTTGTGATCCATTATGAATAACAATGAAATGTCAGTTTGCTCCATTTCAGACGTCAGAATCCTTTGACATGTTTCTGGCGCAGTGGGATGCGTGCCAAAGTGGTTATACGAAAGAGCACTCAGATTTTTTAATTTATTTTTACTGAATATTTTTTTCCTCTGACATCAGTAGATGGTATAATAGGGTTTCTTCCTAGTTAGAAATAAAAGCACTTAAATTTGATGGAGTGATTTCCTGAAACTATGAATTTCGAGATGAATTATTTGATAGTATTTGCTGAAAGATTGGACTATCATCCTGGTATGGGTTGAAATGGTATTGTATCAGTTTTTATACTTTATATCAAATGCATAAAATTACCATGTTTACAAAACTGATACAGGCTGACAATATCCAGCTCTTGAAATTTTTCTTTTCTAACATTTTTTTCAATGACTGTATGGCGTCTTAAAGTTATATGGCATTACATGAGTTTGAGTTCAATAGTAATTCAAAAGACTTAGACAAATGCATGAGACATAGACATAAACCGATTTCTGTTCGGTTTATTTTACATTTCCATTACTTTGGTGATTTTTTTTATAAATTTCTCATCTTTAAGTCATTAGATTTCATTTGATTTTACATTAATTATTGTGGTGTGGGAATCTGGAAAGTGGAAACATCATTTGTGAACATTGTGAAATGATGAGGTGTGCTCTAAAATATTTCTGGTTTAATTTTAAATTGGTTATTCTAATCAATCTATCAACTCCATGGTATTATAAATAAATTAATAAAATAGCGAATTGTGTTGTCTAAATTCTTTTTATTTCAAATTTTTGGGGGCAGTCAAATAATTTTATGAAAAAAATGTATAAAATTATTTATTCCCTGCAAAGCTAACCAATCAATAAAACTATTCCATTATTTTTTTTCAATGGAAAAACCTATTTCATTTCCTATTCATATGAATGTTTACTTCTGAAGCGAAATAACCTTGTTATCGAATTCAAATTTTATAAATAGAGTTTTGCTCAAAATTGAAAACTAAATAGATAAAAAATTTATTATTATTGGAAGAAACATCGGCCAAATTGAAATTCAAATGTTACACGTTTTCCATTTGATGGCACGATATAGAAGTCAATTAACAACAATTTTTAGAGCCATTTGTTGACTGAAGATAACGTTTCGTCCATTGATTTTATAAAAAGAAAATTAGCTTGGCAGTTTATGCCTAAACGCAGTATTTTAGAGGTGATGAACTTGAGCAAAGAAATCAAACTATTAGGCATAAATGGCTTACACTGAAATGACAGAAAAACTGGTACACCATTCAAATATCGATCCTCATTCCCCACCACCACCACCAAGCGCGAAATGCCCCCACATGAAGTGACATAGATTCAACTAATCTGTGAAGATATTCCTTCGGCAGTTCACATCATGATTCCTACAGGGCAGTCTATGAATTCATGGGAATGTGAAATGGTGAAGATCTCCTAAGGACAACAAGGTACAAAATGTCCCAGATATGTTCCCTAATGTACAAATCAGAGAAATGGGTGGCCAATAAAGGGAACGAAATTAAGTTTTCCTCATGCGCTCTCTAGCTACTGTAAACCTGTGGGGTGACGCATTATCATGTTGGAGTTGTCCCCTTCCGTCGGAATGTACACCTGACATGAATACATGTAGGTGGTCAGAAAGGACGCTAACATATCACTGACTTATCATGGTTCAGTCTAAACGTATCAAAGGTCCCATTTCATGCCAATTACACGCTCCCCATACCATCACAGAGCTTCCACCAGCTTGAACAACTCCTTTTAAAAATGGGGGATCCATGGATTCATGGAGTTTTCTCCACACCTGCACGCGGCCATCCGACTGATAATACTGGGAACGTGAGTCATCAAACCAGACAATGTCTCTCCGATCACTAAGAGTCTAATGAGGGTGTTGGCGAGTCCAGGTAAGACCTGGAGCTTTGTGCCGCTGAATCACCAATGGTACACAAGATAGTTTGCGTATGCGAAAGCCCATATCAATTACGGTATGTTACACAGTGCTTGAGCTGACACTTGTTGATGGGCATACGTTCAAATCTGCAGCAATTTGAGGAAGCGTTAAACATCTTTTGTAAAGATTTTTTCGGCCTTCGATTATCCCGGTCTTTCAGGATCTTTTTCCGGCTTCACCACTGTTGAAATTTGTTTTATCGAAACCTGATATTCACGGTACACCCTGAAATGGTCATACGTGAAAATCCTAATTTCCGTTCTATTTCGGAAATACTATGCCCCCTATCTCGTTCGCCGATGATTAGTCCCCGCTGAAAATGATTAAATCTTGATCATCTGCCATTGTAACATCAAGAATCGATGCAATAGCAGCTTCAAACATCTGTTTTCATATATACGTACTGTCAACTGCATCACATTAGACTGAAAGTCTTCTTTATTTGATATACCAGTTTTTCTGGCTTTTCAGTGTGTGTGTGTGTGTGTGTGTGTGTGTGTGTTCTCTAGCCTCCAAAGGCGCCCAGCTGTATTTATACACAATATTTAGATTTAGTTGGTAAAATTAAAAAGCCATTTACCGAGACCTAGCCACTTTGCTGCAGTTATTATTGTAAATTTTTCAGCAGTTGTTGTTTTATTTTATGTCCCTTTTTTAGAGAAATCTTAAAACCTCTACTTCTTTGTACATAGTTTGTAAAGAAAATCTTGACCCAGATTATTATCAGAAAAGTAAGGCATATCCTACGCTACGGCGACTAAAAAATATTTAATGTACTGATTTCGCCAATTTTTATTTCATACGGAAGCTTTCAACCTAGATATGCCATCAAGAGTCATTTGTCTCTTCTACCTTCTGTCTGAGAGATATTTTAAAATAAAATTTAGGAAAAGTTTCTGAGATATAAAATTCTGCTTTATTTTTTGTCGATAAAATAGATTTCATTATAACAAATCGGCATGATTGTATAATTGGTATTAATTTAATCACCGAAGACGGCTCGTGTCAATAAGATTTATTTAGAAATGTCAATCAATTTTGGTGACCTTCTTCTTATCACAACAAAAGAAGGCTTTTTAAATTATACGTCCACCATAATAATAAATTATTTTGATTGGTTAGCTTTCCCTCAATTTTGACGTAATTATTTGGCGAAGGCTTCTTATAATTAAGGTTAAAAGCATTGATATTTTTTGATATACCTCTTTACAGGCAAAGAAAGTAGACGTTCATTAGTAAAATATATAGAAGCCATGAATTTTTCTAAGAAACCAAAATTTTCGAGATCAGTACAATGAACACGACTGAAAATCTATGCCTAAATTTTATCCCAGAAAAAATGCAAAAAAGTGTAAACAAGGTGGTAAATGATCAGTAATTATGCATCTAGTCTTGTGCTTTCATATGAAACAAGAAATAGTGGGATCGGTCCAGTAATTAAAAATTGACGATTGATTCATTTATTTCTCTTATTACTTTAAATTATCACGGAGACTGAACTTAGCTCAACAGGGGTTTTTTTGCTGTTTTTGTAGAAAATATTTAGATACGAATCACACATTGATTACATATAAATATTTTTCAATCTTAGCTTCATATAAATTGGTCATTTAAATAAAAATGCATAAAGGCAATCAGATTAACATCATATTCCGCATTATTTGCTGTAAAACAGCATTCAACAATATAGATAAATTTAAAAAGCAAAAAATATTAAACAAAAATACAAAAGTAAAAAAAATAAAGCAAACAGCGCAAATAAAATAGACGCGTCTACTATGTTGTTTGGCCACTGTGTTGTACTGCTCACATGTCAAAGCGAAAACTGAATAAACTCATTCTAATAGTTAGCTATAAAAATGTTCTTGTATTTTTGTGAGTAAAATCGAGGTAGTTTTTTTCCAGTAAAGACACTTGTATAGATAAACTTTAAAGGAAAAATCTTATATAATTTAAAATTTAATCGAAAACTTTACAGCCTTTTTCGAGATACACGAAATAAATATATATACAAAAATTGCTATTTTAAATATATAAGAGATAGACACTAGACGTGTCTATCTTTCAAAACCTCAAAAGACATCGCATCTGGGTAAGGAAAATTGTACAGCATTTTTTGAGTTTGAGTTTAGTTATATTAACATCCCGATGTAAAGAAACATTAGGCCAATTTTTGGGACGGACATCGTAATTTTGAACCACTGTCAGATGAAGAGGACAACACCTGAACTTGCACACCCTTCTCCTTACCAAACCAGTGGGGGGAGGGGCGTTTGGCCCTGACGGACGCGCTACGAAACACTTACACGACTGTTCTTCGGGAGGTCTCGAACCTAAAACTCTACGGCTCAGAAACGAAGACCGTACCATCGGGCCACAGTGGCCCACAGCATTTTTGTAGACATCTCGAAAAGTGTGCTTTTTAATTCTGCATTATATCCTTTTGTAAGTCACTAAATATAATGTTACCTTTTGTTGATTTGATCAGTCATCAAACCATTTATCACTTAGTAATACTCAACTGTGATTACCAGTTCTTCTCTGGATAATTTTCTAAAATATTTCAAATGAAATGTAATTAATCTTTGCACATTTTGGCAATTAATCGATATAACTGAACCGGAAGTCAAGGCACAAAAATGGGGGCAACGCCCTTCACGATTTTTACCAGCATTTCCCAAGAGTGAATGTTTAATTTGTCCCTCCGTTTTCTTATTTTTATCGTTATAGCAATTCATTTATCGATCAATGTTTTACTCTCATTCATTAACATTCATAAGTTTTGTTAACATAATATGATTACGGAAACATTTCTTCGCTTGGTATATGATGGGCAAGTCCAACAGTTTCGGTTGTTAGAGAGTTTGCAGGATAAACTACAGCCGAAGGGCAAGCAAGAACAACATTTCAGTTAACAGCAGCGAGCAAACAGCAAATTGCTACCAAGCAATCGCAATAGCACAATGTGCTCATGAAAAAATCACTAGAGAAGGAACTGCGAAGAAAAATAAAGATTAACTTTTACTTTTTTTTACTGTTCCTCTCGTCTATTCAAAATTGCTTTTGTAACTTCCATAACAAGGTATCCCATGTAACTCCCATTCCAAGCGTTGGATTGCTAGTAATAATCAAATGATACCGCCAAGATTCCGGAATATTTGGGGACCCTACCTTTTGTCACCAAATTCGTCACTAAACCGCCAAATGGAAGCCCAATTTCTCGTCAGGGTGGGAGGATCGTACAACTGGCATTCATTCAAAAGCATTATATCATCTGTAAAACTTGCTTCCTTACGATGAAATTAACTGTACAGAGAAGCAAGATTATAAATTTGTAACTTTATCTTGTCTTGTGCTTCATAATGCAATGAAAAATTATAAATATACAACTTTGTTGGTAATATTAAGTATCAAATTTCATTTTTTTAGCCGCGGTTCTTCCAACATTGCAATTGTTATATTACTTCGTTATATGAGTTATTGCAATCACATACAAATCGACATACAATCTATTTTTAGTGAATAGAATCAAAGATTTGGTTTTAAAAAACTACAATTCTCTTCATAAAACTGGATAATAAATTACCATTGCATTGTTATTTGCATATCTCGGTTATCTAGTTCGCATGGACATAAAATGGAAGAAAAGGCAGACATCCTGATAAAATCCATTCAAAATTCATCCTAGAAATGTGCAAGCTTGTTGGAATGGCCATATAATTATTCATGCTTGTAAATATTGATATTTTTGTTCTATTTTCAAGGTATACTCACATAATTCCTAAAAGTGGAAGTTTTTCACTTAAAATTTTTTTCATTCCCCCTTATAAAGTGTTACCTCCAATTCGCCCGATAAAACTGTGAAGTTTTAACATGCATGAGCGCCATGAGTGCTCATATTTTTATTTTCATAATATTGCGAATGAGAGTGTACGCTTCAAAGCATAGGGATGAAAAATAGGTAAGCATTTTGGAGGAATTTTTTCGATTGAATTATTTAACATTTAATATAAATCTACAATTTTAATGACACGATCAGATAATAAATTTCTCTTATATAAATTGATGTGTCTTATTTTAATTATTGCGGACCTATACGGACGTATTTACGGACCTATACACTGTCAATTCACAATCCTTTGTTGGATTTTATTTAAAAATGGAGAACATTATACACTTCAAATGTTAAAACTATGAACCAAATTGCATTAATCCAGAATTTTGCACTTTTTATTTGCTTTTATGAGTACACAAAAATGCAGAGGAACAGGCGGTCTATTTTTTAACATATTTGGTTCAAAAATTGATAAAAATCTACACTTTAGATCCAAAATCTGTATATTGAATTTAACATCTAAATCTTTGCATTTTATAATCACCGAGTTCATTTGTACCCAAATAGTCAGTCAAACAAATTTTTCTGAATATATTTCCTCAAAAATTTGTTAATACATTATATAATTTAGCGTAATGGTTCAAATACCAAATTTCATCCTTTCATTTCACGATATTTTTTTATTATTATATTTTTTTAAAAAAAGAGAGAGAGATTGTTCCAAAAGTGCTTTTTGCGATCTCAGAAAGATATTAAACGTGCAGATGCATCGCATTTTCGATTTCGAAATCTTTAAATATTGAAATAATTTTTTATGTATTTAATATATGAAGAAGTAAAAAAAAACCTTTACAAATTTGTTATACGAATTCTTAATAAACCTGCACAATAGTGCTGAATTATCGCCCAGATTCTAACAATTTTCTTGGAGGGAGAAAGACCTTGATGGATTCAGTAACCTTCTGAATACATCCACACATGCTCTTTCTAAAAACTCGAAGATTGAAAATCAATCATTGAGACGTTTTGACCTAGTTTTAATAATAGGCTACGATAACAAAAATTCCCCGGCATTTATAATATTTTAGATCAGACAGGGTATAACACGGCATAAGGTATGAGATTTTCAGATTAATCTCCTGAAATAAAGATGAATTGTTTCCGATGAGGTACTTGGTTTTGTCCGAAGGTTGATAAGAAAAAAACTGTTTAGCTTGGAAGTTTCATTTCTTTTTAGGAAAAAAAAATCAATGGTAACCTTATCGGACCTTTGAGTTCCCTACTAAATCATTTTCATGGGCATCGGAAAACGAGTATTCTCGTTTTACTATAAAAAATCGGATCTATGAAAGGGGAATGCAAATTTCCTTCATGAGAAATAAATGAGAAACGTTAACATAAAATGGGAAACAATATATTATTACTTATTTCGAATAAATTATTATTTAAAATTTACAACAATTAGGAATAAATTATCATTGAACAATTTTGTTTTATATGAAAGCTTAAACAAAAATTCTCCAATGTGAATGTCTAGTAACGGTGGCAATCCGATGCGTGTACATTGGAAAAATTCAGTCACGGTAATAAAAATCGATTGAGTTGTATACAACAAACAGTATTTGTAGAAATGAATGTTACGAAAATTTAAATAAATACAGCGCAGCCTAATAACTTTTGAAATTTATAGTGTTCTACAACCCGCAATGCCATGTATATTCCAAAGAAAGAATTCAAGCCTAAAATGAGCGTCCTAAGTTTAATAACTGCTCAATAGGAAAAGGAAATTTTCAGAAGCATCTCCAGATCTCACCTCCGAAAAGAGAGGTACTGCTATAATTCGTGTGTTTTACAGAACCTTCACTTTTGTCTTAGTATTGGTTCATTTTCCTATTAATTATTAAGAGCGTCTGTATATCGCTCTTTTCAGTGAAAAGACTAGTGTTGTAGAAAAGCAGTATTACGTATTCGTAAGGGTATCAATAAAGGAAAAACGCGTGGATCTAAAAAAAACTTTTTAAAGAACTTGATTGATCTCTAGTTAAAATCTCGTTTCTGGCTTCCAAAATGCAACTCTCGATTACATTAAATATCTTTAAAGCATTTGAACCATTTGCACATTATAGATAACATCGCACGTTAAACGTCCTTCCGCTGTTGTGTTTTAAAAGTTTGGAGCGTCAACTCCGGAGGCGTTGACGTCAATAGAACGCGGATTCAAAATCACGAAATTGGTTTCAAAAATAATCTTTGTGTTATTTCAAAAAAAAGATTAAATAAAACATAAATAAACATATTAAAGAGTATGCTAGTAGTTTTTTCTTTGTCTGTTTTTTAAATAGTTGTTATTCAATAAAATAAAATCGTAAAGAATGTGAAAAAAAATTTGGGAAGATCTGTCTCGTTCTTTGTTATTTTGGTTCTTTAATTTTTCAACTGCCGCAACAAATTTAATCGCTGATCTTATGCTTTATTGCATTGCCTTTTTCACCAGGATTAAGAGTATTTTCCTCTCTACATCATGGCTTCGTTTTTTGTCAAATCCTATATTACACCCAATACATATACTTTAAATGGATAACTACACTTCTCAAACGAGCTGTAGTTGTCTCCATAAAAATTTATCGCTTAATCTAAAAGTGCTATCCTTGAGAAAGTCTTTCATTTTATTGGCACACAATAGTTGCAAAATTTTAACTTTTGGCGAAAATTGAATTTGTGTTTCATATATATTTTTCCCATTCGATTGAAATAAAAAAACACGACACAAGGCTGCACTTACAGGTACAAAACGCTAAGCAAAATTTGATACAGTTAAGGATGACATTTTTTAAATAGTCGCGCTTACATATTTCTGTAAGTACGGACAGACCGCCAACTTCTTGTTGAAATTGACTCGAGACTTGACAGGTGCCTACACTACAAAATATTATCCTTCTAGGTCTCTTCGCTTTAAGGCTATCGTGTTAACTTGTATATCTTAAGCTGTATGTCCGGGATTTCGGACAGACAGCTCCCGATAGGATTTATTTAAAATTTGATAAAAATCTACAAATATTGTGTAATTGTATACCAAAATTCATCTATCTAAATCGAAACCTCTTTGGTTACCTTTGCCACAGGCAGACAGATGAACACTTTTCAATAACTGTTTTTCCAACTTTGGGATGAATGAATCGTGGAGATTCGTCAAAATCTGGAGTTAATTTATTTTTCCAATTTCCTAATTAGCAAATTTTTGTGCCATTATTATATTGAAAACATTAAAAATGCACGTTTTCAATTCCTACTATTAGTGCACATTCTCTTAGTATATATCTTGTTCAATTTTTCAGTAAAATACTTTTTATTCAAGTACTTTGTTTTCAAATACATTCTTTTAAACTTGTAGGGGATGACACTTGGTGTTAATACAGTTAGTTTGTTTTTTCGAATATTATTTTGTTAATTAAATTTTAGTACTTTAAATAGATTTTTAGCAGTTGATAACGGAAATTGAAACCAACAGGTAGTAGCACAATCGGTAAAATACAAGCATTTCGGTACTTTTCATGTATAGGTGAAGAATGCGAGTTCATTTCTTGGGAAAATCAATAATTTTTTGATAAATTATTTGTTAGTTGTAATTATTTAATAAAAAGTAATTGAAATAAAAATTACCTTTATTGACTTAAGTAGAAATTGATTTTAAAATTTTTTATTTTACTTTTTTTAATATTATTGCATTATTTTCTCTATACTTGGTATACGAGAAAGTTAAAAGCAACAAAAATTCTTATTACAGATAAAGGTTTCATTAAGTTTTTTTTTTGTGTAATGATGCTCTATTGCGCAAACTTCACTTGAGGCAAATATATAAAGCTTATTAATTATCAAACGTTTAGACTTCTATTGGTTAACTTGCTTTTTTGCTGAAATTGTCTAAACCTGTGAAAGGCAGACTATTTCGAACTACAAAATTTTTAAACATTTACGAAATTGGAAACAAAAATTAATGCTGAATCTAGCAGCTTTAGAAAAACCAAACTGATTCAATTCACAGACATCCATCGAATTTTCTTCATATTGAGAAGAAAAAATCGATAAAATGACCCGCCCATTTATAGTAAAAATGGCGCAGATCAACCTATTCAAAACATTCGTGATTCATAAACAAGCAAGTAGTTAACGACTGATTCAGGAATCATCAATACAAAAAGGGTGTGTTCTCAGAAAGGGGCTTGGAATAGATGGTTCCATGAAGAAGGATGTTTGTACATTTTGGTGAATGCATTTAACATGTGGAATTATTTGAAGAAATAAATGCTACAGAGTTTGACAAATAATTTTAGTGCTTAGAATATGTGGATGAATAAAAAAATGAATTGATTTCATTTATTTTTAATTTACAGTTTTTATGAAGATTACAGCAATTTGTTAAATAGTATAAATTTTATAATTATAAAATATATTAATAAATACTTACAAAATTAAAAATCGCAAGTTGTCCCAAAAATTCTTCAATGCAAGTTGTCAAAAAAACTTCCAAAGATATTCTTCATCCCATATTGATGATAGTTATTATAAAATTGAATGTGTGTGTGTGTGTGTGTGAGAGAGAGAGAGAGAGAGAGAGAACAAAGATAAAACAGTTTTATGTCTAAATCAAATTAAAAATACATTACGAATTGTAACTTTTCTTTATTATATTTAAAAGATACACATATGTCTTTAGAGAGTGTCTATGTTGCTATTCTTAAAATCATAGTGGAACATAGATGAACCAAAAAGAAGTTTTGTATCTTCTATTTCTTTTGTTTCATATATATATGCCCCAAATCAATGAGAATATTAAATTAATATAAGCAAAATAAACAAAAAAAGATGAATCCGGCCTGAAGACTTTTCTCATAGGTCGCCCTCAGGCAGGGATTCAAACAAGGGATTTTTTTTCTGTGAGGTATCTGACCTTCGTCCAAAAATAATGCTGCTTTTGTTTGAATCCCTGTATGAGAGTGATCCTTAAGAAAGTCTTCAGACCAGATTCTTCTTTTTTTTTCTTTTTACTTATATTAACTTAATATTTTTGCTGATTTGGTTACGTTCATCTGTATTTTAGTAGTAGTATTAGCGTTCTCTAAATACAATGCATCTATTTTTTAGTTTGATTTAGAATTAATTTTTCATTAAATTTCATAAAGATGGCTTTTTCTTATTTTATATATATATATATATATATATATATATATATATATATATATATATTAGTAAGTAATGTAATCAATTGCTATAAATTATATGTAAAAAAACTTCTGTTTCATTTTGATATTATTTCCATTTTTAAGTATAATGGGAATAATGACAGTAGATTCTATTATGAGCCGTGCTTTTAAAAAATTGCACCCCGTGTACCGGTGGGAGTATGAAAGATAAAATACTTTGTATATATTTTGCTCATTTAAAGACATAGGAAAATGGTAAGAGGTTTAAAATTAGTAAAAGTCATATTTCACTGACTTTGTCTATATTTACTCTGGTACAGAGTTTAAAAGCACTCATGTTGGTGTGTCTCCGAAACCGGGAGAGTGCGGTAATCACCTTCTGAACACATTTCAAGATTACGATTTGAGCCTTCGGATATTTCAGATCGAAACTATCACCGGGAATAGTTAAAATATTTTGAAAAAGCACTCTGTTCATACTTTGATTTTGATATAATTTTGGAATAAACTATTTTCATGCTTTGAAGTTATATAAACATTCTGAATGAGACTCGTATATCGAAAAAAATCAGGTAAAAGATTTTCTGTTCTAGAATATTAGCTTCACATTTCCTGTAAAAACCGCTACATATTTTTCCTATCGTACAGAAGATAAAAACATTTCCCACCGTTGCCATATAATTATTTCTCATTTATAAAAGCTTCGTTAAATTTTATTTTTAAATATTTTTTGTAAATGCAGTTATATACCGGAGATATAAAGGTAAAAGAACTATCTTCGAGAACATTAGCTTCAAATATCCAGCTAAAATTCTTGTTTTTGAATAGACTTTTGAAACCTTTCCAACCGTTGCCATATAATTTTTACCCATTTATAAAGTCTTCGTTTAGTTTTATTTTTTAATATTTATTGAGTTTTATTCGCATACCGAAGAAACACTAGCAAAAGAATTTCTGTTCTAGAGTATTAGCTCCAAATTTCTTACTAAAGTCACTACAAAAAAAAATTTTCATTTAAGATAAGATCAAAACATATCCCATCATTGCCAATTATTTATTAATCATTTATGAATCCTTATTTAATTTTTCAAGTATTTTTCATGTTTTATTCTTATACCAAAAAGTAACATATGGACGAATTTCTGTTCTGGAGCATGAGCTTCAAGTTTCCCGCTAAAATCACTACAAATTCTTCTCTTCGAATATAAGATCAAACCTTTCCCACCGTTGCCAAATTATTATTACTGATTTATAAATGCATCGTTAAATTTTGATCCTTAAATATACTTTTGGAATTTTATTCGTAAACTGCAAAAGAGCGGATGAAGAATTTCTTTTCTGGAACAGTACCTACAAATTTTCTGCCTAGATATTTACAAATCCGTTTCGTTGGAAGAGAAAACCAAAATCTTTCCCACCGTTGCCAAATAATTATTATTCATTTATAAATGCCTCGCTAATCTTTTTTCTGCTCTCGCCGAGGCCCTTCATTGTTTCGAATTAAAGGGCTTTTCGCGGCAGACAATTTCCATTAAGGAGCAAACTCAAGAGCGTGTCTAAAAACACTGCCTCTTGCCGAAGAGGCTGAAAGAACCAACACAAAGGCAGGCATAATTACAGTAATAATAATCGAAAGTTTGACGTTTGATGTCATTATAAGAATTCGAGCGCTCTACGCGCCGCGCACGCGCATTCGGAGACGGGAACTCGCCAAATCGATGTGATTCTAATGATTTTGCTGCCACCCTTTCAACTCCAGGAGAAAATTTGTGTTGCCTCCCCGACTCCATGTAGAAGTAGTCAGAGGTTGGGGTTCGGCCCGTTAATTCAGCCTTTTCAGAGCTCCCCGGTGAACGGGTCCACTCAGAACTGAATGAATGGAGGCGGAGTAATTTTCTTTAGACACGTTTCGGGGCTTGAAATGGGAACAAGTGATACAAAAAAAAATTGAGTCAATTCCTACTCAGGTAAACAGAGAAAAAATTTATTTCAATTACTTTTTATTAAATAATAACAATTAATATAAATGTGTATAAACATTTGACAGAATGACAATATTCAGTGGAAAAAAAATAAAGGGAGAATTTGATTGCAATTTTTCATTCTCCATCTCGACACGTAGCTCAATCTTTGGGTTAGGTAGGAGAAATGACCAACAACTGATGACAAATATTTTAAGGAGAGAAATCGGAGTTGAACCTAAAGCTCAAAATTTCTTCAATCTTATTTTTTGTGAAAAATCCTTCTTTATAAACATTAAACCACAACTGCTAACTAGCTGTCGAAAATCATTTGGACAAAATGTATACTTAAAGAAAAAAATTTCAAAAAATTATTGTTTTTCGCATCAATTGAACTCTCATTCATCACCTTCACGCGAAAAATACTGAAATCTTCGTATTTTACCGAGTGAGCTACTGCCTTTTGATTTCAATTTTCATTGCAAACTGCTAAAACTCTACTTAAAGTATTAAAAATGAATTAAATTTAATGAATGAATTAATATTCGAAAAAACTGTATTAACATCGAGTGTTATCTTCAATAAATTCAAAAAAAATGTATTTGATTTTGAGTGGATGAATAAAATGTATTTTTATTAACGATTGAAAATTTGAACAAGGTATATAAATATATATGGGAATAGTGTAAACAAATTGTAGGAATTGAAAAAAAGAATCCATATTTAGATATCTAAGAAGCATATTCATCGATGCAATATCGATGTTAATTTTTGTTTACAATTTATTTATTTTCGATGGTGATTATTATAATAATTCGGAAGCGAATGCTAATATAAATTCAAAAAGAATTTCTAAAATAACTTGTTGTCACATATTTTTTTTTTCATTTCTATTTTATCAAGAGAAAACGAGAAAATATGCATTCAAATTGGTTTTAGTTCAAATATATATAACATTTTTGTGGTATGTACCAATTAATAATAATTTTTGTAATTCATATATTCGTATTTTTCGTATATCCTTGTTCGTATAATTCCTATAGTGGGGCATAATCATTTCGCTGAGGGTTAAATGAAAAGATATATTTTAGTTTTCTATAGTTAAATATGCTTTAGATTTAGAAAGGGAAGAAAAATCGGTATTTAAATATCAACAAAACATCTACATTAGTCGTGCAAATTCCAGTTTTAAAATATTTTATTTTTTGGTTAGTTGAGGCCGAAAATTAATTACTTATTTTGAACGCTGAAACGGATGAATCTTAAAGAATAGCAAGATTATCATTTTTACAAAATTTTCGAAATTGTTTGAAAGTTAATGATATCTTATTTCTGATTATTATTTTAATGAATGGAAATGAATTAATGAATTGATTCGATATAAATTAAAAAAAAACAATGTACCAAATTGCTTTAGTAAGTCGTTAACCAGTTTAAACCGATTTGAAACAATCGCGAGACTTCTCTATTGGTCTCTCTCTCTCTCTCTCTCTATATATATATATATATAGAGAGAGAGAGAGAGGGAGAGAGAGATCTGTTATCAAAGAAGCATACATAATAATAAAAATAATGCAATACTGGTAAAAGCAGGTAAAAATATTTTTCCCGTGAATTCCTGAGGCAACAAAATCTCCTAACCAAAAAAATATATATATATTCTCACATGATAACAAAAATCCATTTATGAAAATTGATTTTGTCAGAAAGTTTCTAGAGAATGTGGGATTAAAGTTTCCATTCTAGTTATTTTTGCTAAAAATCATTTAAAGGGAAGGACGAAAAATTTAATCACATCAGAGGATTAGCAGAATTATTTTTATTTTTAAAAAAGATTTGAGTTTAATGATATATCTTCATTTATGCTTTATATATTTAATGATTCCGTGTACTCTAGTTAAGGCAGAATGATGTTGCTTAAATAGACTAACATCATTCAATAGATGAATCTCACCGAAACCTTACTTCCTGGCTACCCCTTTCCAACACCTCTCCAGTGTAGAAATTGTGAACTTCCAGCAAAATCATGAATCTTATTAGCTCTCGGGTTTTTTTTTTTTTTTTTTTTTTTTTGCTTTCAGAGAACCACGCATAGTATTTTTTTTTATTTTGTATCAAGAACAATACGGAAACCTATGATTCAGTGGCTAAGGCTCGCCAGTTTCGCTTAACTCTCAGTTGAGAATAATATGTACCAAAAAAATTAATCCTTACTTAATAATTAATGTATTTACTACTTTTATATTTGAATATATAGTTTTTGCAACTTAACGATAAAAATAAAATACGCTGTTTAATTTTCTTGCAATTTTATCTTATTTATATTGCATATATTTCATATTTCCCTCTGCATAAACAACAAATTTTTTGGGGGTATCATGTTCTATTTGATTAAACAGGATCAATAAATAAAATTAAACTAGAATCAAAAATAAGATATAATAGGATCCATGAAAAGGTATAGTTATTGAAATATAGGCATAACTATGAAACGGTTAAGTTCAGAAAAAGTATGAAGAGTGGTTTTATTTGCTTCTCATTGACATGGCGCTCAAAGCCCTTGAATACGCTCTTGTGCGTGGTATTATTTTTCGTAATATAAATTGCAAAAAGAATATCAACATCAAAATTTTGCTCTTGTAAGCGATTTTTTGTATTCTAGTTTAGATTAAAACTTGAGTCATAAAAAAAGTCTAACATTTATTTTTGTTTAATTTTTATAAAACTATAAAAGGATTACATGCATTTATTTAACGAAACGGCGTTGTCTCAAATTGTGTTTGAATATGATTTTGAAATTTCTTTAATTTTCATTATGTATTGAAAAAGTAAAATTTCTGTTACCGAAAACCTAATTTTTAAAAGTTTCAAAATCATGTAAAAGGAGTTTCTGTATGATTATGTATTTTGAAGCTATCAAGGAATTGCGTTAATATTTCTATTAAATTTTAATTAATTAAATTTATTTAAGATTTACAAATATGACTTACTAATTGATAATGCCTACTAATGTAGAACTGACTAAATGACAATTTTGTTAATTCTAAGCTCAACGGTTTTAACCTATCAAGTATTGTGAAGAATTTTTTTTATCCCGCATCTCACAGAAAATGTAATGATTCAAAGCCATTCTACTGTCAATAATGCTCCACGTCAGTTTTTACATATAATTAGAGTAGTGATTGAACTATCCTTGAAAATTTTCAAATTCTGGCCATTCTAGTTCATTTAAAGAGAAGTTGCTTTAGTTTTTTATATCAGACTTTACTTCAGATAATGGCTTAATAAAGCAAGCCTTTAATTTCTTCATATTCGAAGCAGAATAAAAGAAAATGTTATCTTTAAAAATTCGGCTTCAATTTTTCAAGAAATCTTCACGTTTTAGTCCGAAAAAAAGCATTTTAAAAATTAAACATCTGAAAACGGGTTTAACTCTCTATTTAATTATTTTACCTTCAATTTTCTGATTTTTTTTAACCAATAGCTAAATTTTGGTACTGAACAAACCGAGGAAGAATTGCGACACTTTTTTTCAAGTACTGTTGGAAAAAATAGTTATATTAGGAAGATATCAGCCATATTTAAGTGCGTACTTTAAAATAAATAAATGGTTAAAATAAAATATAGGGTATAATAATAAATAAAGAGTTAAAACATTTGAGATGGGCGGATTTGATGTATAGTCTTAAAACAAAGTACGAAGATTTTCGTTAAATTTTAAACAAAATCTATTCGTGCTTTTAGTTTGTTTGTTTCTTTCGTTTAGTTATGTTAACGTCCCATTGTAAAGAAACACTAGCGATGTTTGAGGACGGACCTCGTAATTTTGAACCGCGATCAGATAATAACGACGATACCTGAGCTAGCACCCCCTTCTCCAGACCATATCACACCATTGAGAGAACGTTTTGCCCTGACGGATTTGACTTGCCACAGACCCTCTTACGCAACGGATCTTACTACGGAAAAAATTGGATCTCCATCGTGAAACCCTACGGCGTACGAACCGTGACCTTACAACCAGGCCAGAGCGGCTCAAAATCTGTTTGTAGGAAGTTTACTTGTCTGTCTGGTTATCCTACTGAAATTGACCATGATCATCATAAATAATTAGTTAAAAGTTAGAAGGTTTTAATTCGGTACAAAGATTTAGTATTTAAAGTGTATACCTTTTTAAATGGTTGAAAAGAATTCTTAAATTTGTTAACTGCCTGTCGGTCAGTGTATTCGCATTATCTATAGATCTGATAACTTAAATGATAAAATTCAATACGTGATTTTTTTTTAAATTGTTGTTATGTGCCACATTTTTAACTTTAATAGGTTCGCAAAATATATTTTTGGCTCTTATTGCTAAATTACATAACACAAAATTATTATGTGAAGGATTCTGAAAATACGAACACTCGTGGTATTCACGGCCTCACCAGTCACCCTGGCATAGTCCTCCCCATGATCTGGGAGTCCTGGGTTCAAATCCAGGTTCGGGCATAGTTATTCTTCACCTGTTCTACCGGTGAGATATGTGAATGTGCCCCCCTCTAAAAAGGGGCTTTGCGAACAAGTGTAATTTGCTAAGACTTACTCTTAGCCCTAATTAGCGCTCCTTGAAACAAGAAATGCATATCTTAGACTTAAAATCGCTGATTGTGTCAGAAAGCTTGTCCATGGCAAGTGCCATTAAAAACAACAAGAACGACCACACTCAAGGTTCACATATGTATGCATTAAAAAAAGAGATGGAGACACCTTTACTACAGAATATTCGAGAAAGTTCACAGAAGACCCCTTCCACTGATTTAGCTTGATACTATTTATAGGTTTGCATGAATTCGAACTTTTTGAAAATGGTGGTGCTTACCATTGGAATTAGAATTGTCATATTTTGCGCGCAGTCACTTCTATAATTATAGGTTCTCACTAAATTGTGTTTTCCAGAACCTAAAGCAGATTTTCCTTTTCTATTTAAGAAATAAATCAGAATATTATTGTTTTTCTTCAATAACGTTTGACATAATACTGGGCAAAAATCTTTTCATACTACTTAAAAATTCACAGAATTAAGCATTTAATAACACAAATTTTATTTCCGCACAATTTTTTTGTTTGAAACATAGTAAAATTTTCAACTTTTTATATGCACCGACACCAAATTTATCAAACTTTCTCTGTTATATTATTTAGTAACTGTCTAATTTTCTGTTACTTTTACGTTATATACTTTAATTCAAAAATTAATAAATTTACATTTCAAAAATAATTAATTTCAAGGGTAATTTGGTAGGGATTTTGTGGATAAGACTTTTACAATCCAAGTAGTCTTTGTATTCTGAAATTAATGGAAATATCTATAATTCTTAATCAATTATGCATGATTTTATAAATTTGTAAACTATTTAAAATCTATGATGAAATCTATTTAAATAAAAACGTGACGTTAAATTTTTTCCGTATAATCTAAACTGTTCAACTAATTTTTTTTTAATTTCGATGATAAATATTATATTTAATTCAGTGAATGTTTCGTAACAATTAATCAATTAGTTACTTTTTATTAATTAAAAATTATAAGCTTCTGTAAAATTATAAGCCTAAATATAAATTAATGTAACCTGGAAAATCAAGATATTTAAATAAGATCTTTTTTTTAGAAATGAAAAAAATATCATTTTTTTAGCTTAAACTTTTTTTAGGTTTCTTATTCCATAAAAAAAGACAACTTTGGAGATAGAAATTTCCTACTGAATATATTTCTCTATTAATTCCTTATCGTGAAGACATATTTAATTGGTCGATAAGAATATTTCATTGAATTTCTTACCCTTTTTAACAAATATGAATTAATAATAAATTGATATTTGTTTAAACGCTAG
>JAOUZG010028144.1:1903938-1929988 GCA_026289955.1 Argiope argentata
TATATATATATATATATATAAAACCTTTTTCAAATTTTCAATCGTTATTAAAATATTTTCGATTCATCAATCAAGTTCAAAAAAAAGTTTTAACTTGTAGTGGATAACATTTGACGTTAATGCAATTTTTTCGAATGCTGATTCATTAATTTTTTATTAATTTATTAAAAACTAATTTTCTCACCTTTTTAGTAGCTCATTATAGTAGTTGTTATTGTTAGGTCGGGATAGACTGGTTGGTAGGGCGTTGAATTCGCACCTGAGTTGGAACCTGGTCACAAAGTTCACCATGTCGGGAGTTATACCACTTGGGGGTACTGATTCAAAGGTGATCAGTATTCGGGTGCTCTGTGATCCATACTCTCAGAAGCTACTGCACCCTTTCCTTTAGTTGTAATTGGAACACGAGAACAACAATTGTAATTATTCGATAAAAAGTAACTAAAATAAAATCTTTCCTAACTTCCTAAATATCTCCTAATATCCAAAGTAGGAATTGATTATTTAAAAAATGCTTTTTGTGTTACTTGTTTATATAAAAAAACATGCAGAATTTTTTGCAATTAGTAAAATGAATAATTACTGTAGAGCTTTCCAAATTTAAAAGCTTTGATTGCAAATATTTTTTGTTGTCCTATTTGTTTTCCGCCTTAGGAATATCCTATGTTTCTTTTATTTCACAATTATTCACCGTCAATGTTTTTATAAATTTCTACATTTTAAATCTATTGCGAATAAAATATTTTTCAAATCATGTTTTTATGTCTCTCTTTCCGTTCGTTTACCTGGTGTGTACAATAGCATACTGCATATGGACCTTACGTTGTCTCTTCATGAGATTAAAGCTAGAAGAATTTGTTTGTTTTTCACTCGTTCGAAGTCATGCTAGCATTTTAGGGAGTGAAAGAGCCGATTGGCTTGAAAAGCAAGCTACAAAGCTAAACAACAGTGATCCTGTCAGCATCGCCAAATCTCACATTCTCAATGAGAATCGCAAAAAGAACATTCCTTATGGAATGGGCCATACCAGAATTCATCAATCGCTTCTTTAACTAAATTATTTTCCCCGCAATTTCCAAATATGAAATAATAAGCATTTTGTCATTGATTTTTTCAAAACAAAACTTTTCACTGGCCAGTGTGATTTCAATTACTATCTCAAAAAATTTAGTTTATCGGACACCGATATGTGCTCTTGCAGCGTGGGTGGAGTTTAAAATGTCACTTGCCTTTTGACTGCTCCAAACTTACTAAAGGGAGAAGGGATTTTATTTCTGATCTCAATGCCTGTAATATTAAGTTTCCACCTCCGCTTCGTGTTTTTGTCGGCCACAAAATGAATTTTTAGTCATTCTGTAAATATATTGCCTTTGTTACTAAAGTTTTTAATTAGTCTTGTTTTTTGCTTTCTTTTTTTTTTATTGTTTTACCCTTTTTTTAATCTGTTTTTATCTATATATGTAGTTGTTTCTTCCTACTTCTTTAAGCCTTGGGCTGTACTTTGAGGTGCACTTTGCTTTGAGGTATTATTAAATTTTTAAAAACCCCATCAAAGTTGTAAATATATTTCAAAATTTAAAGCAACAATAAATAGGCATATAGTGGCTTTTTATAAAAATCTTCTTAATGATAAATGCCATTAAAAAGAAAGATTATGTTTTCGAAAATTTTTACTTGAGCGTTGTCATTTATGTTAAATTAAAATATTGTTATAATAGTTGTAATTTAATGTGATCACCTCAGGCTTTAAGAATTTCGTAACATTAACAAATTGATAGCAATAACCGAAATAGGCAGAATCTATCATATTTTTATCAGATCAAAGAAAAGGAGAAAAAACACTTCACAGCTATCTACAATTTACTTCTAAATAATCTATTCAAGTATTTATTTGAAATTCCATAATTATATTATCCTTTTAAAGTTTTCTGAGAGATGATTCTAGATTTCAAAATATCAAATGTTTGACTTACTTTGGCGTTCGTCGAAATATTTCTTCAACATATTGGTTCCTGTTTGAACCATCAACGTTAATTGTTTAGTCTTTCTCGAACGGATTTCAGGATTTTTCCAAAAATTTCAATAAAAAGTGTTATTAATTTTAAACTCCACCACAACATTACATTGATTTCATGTAAACATTAATACCGATTATGTTGTGAAAGTTAAAAATTTTATCTTCTTTGCTTTCACATTTCAGTCATAGGTAATACGGGGTCGTCAAAAATTATCTACACTTTTCGTTCTACAGTTTATTAACATAAATTTAGGGTTACACTAGACATATCAATTTTTTACGTAATTTCCCTCCTTTTAAATGCACTTAGCCAAATGGTCAACGAGCTTACGCATTCCTTTCAAATATAAGGTTTTCGGTTGGTCGTGAAGCCACTTTTGCACCACATTTTGTACTTTTAAATATCAGGAAATCGGCGACCAAGCAAATCCCCTTGAGTGATCCAAACAAGTCGGTCAGAAGGAACTATGTCTGGTCTGCAGGGTGGGTGTTCCAATAACTCAAATTTGATCTTGTTGATGGCTTCAGTTGTGTGACAAGTCGTGTGAGGCCATGCATGGTCATGTAACAACAAAACTTTCTTCGACAACATATTTCGACGTTTGTTGAGAACGTTGGTTTTAGCTTATTTTCTAACATTTACTATAAACTCGCACTGTTAAACATCTTCCCTTTTTACTTGAACTCTTCCATTATGACCCCCTTTGTGTACCAAAAGAGTAAAAATATTCAGATTCATTTTCTGCAGAGATCCAAGGGGTTTCCACTGTCTATTCTGGCTCATTGAGAAGAACAAATGTTTCATCTCGTGTGACTCCTCTGATTAAAAATGCATCGCCTTTGTTGAGTTGAGTTGACACGAGTGAGCTTACGTTCTTCATCAAACTTTATCGGTACCCATCATGAACAGACTTTATGAAAACCGAGCTCATCGCGGATGATTTGATGGGCACAGCCATGGCTGATATTCAAAGCAGATGCTACCTCAATGGTAGTAATCTGCCTATTCGCCAGAACCATCTCTCGAGCTTTCATGAATGTTGTCATTTATAGTGGAGGTGGATGGCCATCCTGCTCCCTCTCCATGCTTTATACTTGTTCGACCGCTTTTAAACTTCTTGAGCCACAAAAATACAGTTTTACATGATGATGCACTTCCCCCATATTGAGATGAATGTCTGGCCCTTTAACACTCTCTGACCAGAGGAACTTCCGGTTCCTCTGGTCAGAGAGTGTTAAACTTAAACATAACAGTTAACTGTTTTAACTTAACAGTTAAAACAGAGAGTCTGGTCAGAGAATGTTTGCACTTAGGTGCAAATTTCTAATGGAGCAGCCATGATATATCTGCAATAGAAGTAAGGAAAATGACGAGATTATGACCAAACCTGCTTAGCGGTATCAAAATAGTATAACAATAAAATAAGCGCTGACAGAAATCAGTGTGTACAGTTTAAGCAGAGTTATGTCAAAAGTGTAGATAAGTTTTGACTTGCCCTCGCAATAATTTATAGATTTCCAACAAATTTATACTAAACTTAACAGCAGGGCTACCTGTCAATCCAATCAATCTAGTTAAAACAAAAGAATGTAAACCATATCTCGTGTGGAAAATGGTTCCAAATATTTTGTTACAAGAGATTCATACAATTCCACGAATGCCAATCATCGATGCTGGTTGGAAATGAAGGTATGGTGAATTATCTACTTCAAAACTGATATTAATAGACATAGTTATTACATCACACTAAAATAATATCTTTTTGCACAATTGTTTTAATACGTTGTTTCGGAACCACAGATTTTAAAAACATAAAGTAAAGGATAACATTTAACGTGACCACATTATGCGGCGTCCTTCATTCAATCTTACTATTAGTTCACACTCTACTTTTATACATTTATACATCTCGT
Source organism: Argiope argentata (assembly GCA_026289955.1). Taxonomy (NCBI): domain Eukaryota; kingdom Metazoa; phylum Arthropoda; class Arachnida; order Araneae; family Araneidae; genus Argiope; species Argiope argentata. The sequence goes on from JAOUZG010028144.1 coordinate 1,907,870, forward strand.
TCAAATTTTCAATCGTTAATAAAATACTGTTTATTCATTAATCAAGTTCAAATACATTTTTTTTTAATTTGTAGTGGATGACGCTAAATGTTAATTCTGTTCTTTTTTTTCAAACATTATTCCCTTAATTTGTTGATTTTTAATAATGAATTCAAAACTAATTTTCCCACTAAAAATCTTTTCTTCCCCACAACCAAATGAGTAAGACTTCGGTTTGTGTTTTTCCCTCGCTATTGAGGTTAGACTTAACATGTTTTCGATCGATTATTTCAAACGATTCTCTTTATGTTAATTTTAATGCATTTAAAATTGAACATTGTTAATGAATCGATCTTTCGGATTCCTTTAGAAGCACTTTTTGATTAAACTAAAACAGAATAAAGGAAATTAATCTATCGCATTACCTCAGCTAGCGTAGGAAATTTGCGCATTTGTATTGCCCCAATTGGCGTTAAAAGCTCACGCATGATTTATAGATTTATTTTCTAATTCTCTTAGATTTATTTTCTAATGGATACGGACTTGATTTTGTTTTGGCCAGGCATAATTTTTTCATAAATTATTTATATTAATTGTAATTATTTAATAAAAAAGTAATAAAAATAATTTTTTCTATGTTTACCTTAGTAGGAATTGATTTTTTTTAAAAATTGTTTCTTGCTTTTTTATTAGTGATTTGCATTTAATTTGCATTGCCCTTCACATATTAGATTAAATTGCATTCCCACTCATTTTTTATTATTTTTCTTAAAATATTTAAATTACAACTATGACCCAAAAGGAATATCAATTTCATTTATTTATGAAGAAATTATCGAAGTTTTAACTGAAATTTTTTTAATAGTTTAGAACTTAAAATGAAAAATGAGTACCGTAAAAAAGAAACAAAGTGTAGCGGATTTATATTCGTAGGATAAGAGTAAAAATGCTGGAGCTTCTTTAAAACATGAATCTATGAAGCATGCTTCAAATGACATTTCTAAGAGAAAGAACTTCTTTTTATGGAAGTTTTTGGTTATTGTAGTTTTCCTTTTCCTTTTTCTTCAGTGATATTTTTTTTGTTCTGATATTAGGTCTTAAATAAGAAATTTTTTTTATTTCTTTGCAGCATTTGTGTATTCTATTTAATATTGTTTTCAGTTTTTACTATGCTCATCATTTATTTTAGAATTAAACTTAACTACAATCATTTTAATTTAATTTTTTTACTTAAATTATTTATATAGTTTCATTGCTTTTTTACAAGTTTCTTTAATAAATGAGTTAAACAGTATGGTGATTAGTACATATTATAGCTCGTTATAAAAGAATACAGTCTGTTATAATTTTTTTTTAAAAAAAAAGACCCCTTTCGATTTTTTATTGTTGTTTTAAATTAATCAAGATTATTCGATTGAAAAATATTTTGTCACAACACTTTTTTTTTCGTATCTATTATTATAACCAAAAACTACATCACAAAGTTCTTTTTCTACAAAAAATGTGATAATGTGAACAAAGCTTGAAATAAATGTTCTATTTTTAAAAGGCATGTGCGTTTGTCGTATGATTCTATTTTTATATGAAATTTCTCCATTGCCTAACAATTCTGGAAATATTATTTTATATACCTTTCTTTTCCATTCAGCTTCTTCGCCATAAAATCTCTTCATCCATTCCATTACTGCTCCTTTCATACTTTTACATGTTAAAGGACTCGTCACTCAAGCAATAACATCCACACATATCAATATTATAAAGTAATTATAGTTATAGATATCGTAAAGTTAATAAATAGTGTAGTGCAAATGCATTTTTCATTATTTTATAGTAACTTCATTTTGGATTTATAAAGAAAACACAAATATACACAAATAACAAATATACAAACTTCGAAGTTATTCATAACTTTAAAGCATTAATTGGAAAAAATGTATAGTAATTCATTGGTATGTATATTTAATAATTGCCTTATATTAATAATTAATTATTCATTCTTCAATAATTCGCAATTATTTTAACACGGTAATCGCCGCAACACAAAATATTGTTTAGATATGCTGGAAAAAGGGAAAAAAATAGACTCATTATATATATGCATGATCATGATAATATTGTCAAAAATAATTAATAAGATAATTTTTTGATAAAATCTGTCAAAAGTTGTGTTTTTGAAAGTGAAACAAGCGAGTTTCCCTGTCTCCCTAATCAAACTAGGTGATTGCACATGATTCAAAACACTAATTGTTCTTGTTTATTATTGCATTAAGTTAAAGCATAGTAAAGAACAAAATAATATCGTATGAAATTACACATGCCACAAATTTCTATTAAACTTATTATTTTATATATTTTTAAATAAATATGGATAGTTTTGAGATGAACAACAACTTTTTCAGAAAATAAGATTGCTTTTATTTGGTAAAGAGGATTCTCAATTGCAGGCTTCTACGGATGATTTGTACCCAAATTTAGTGATTCGAAATCAAATATCTGATCGGATAGCGGTAAACTCTTATTAAAAAATTAATTTATATCATAAAAATAAAGGCATTCAGTTTCTTTTGTTTAATATGCCACGCTTTAAAAGTTATTGTACATATTATATGGCCATTGTGAATCCTTCCTGAGCTAAGAATAAACAAGTAGTATAAAAAAATTAAAGTCAATTCCTACTCAGGTCAACAAATAAAAATTTTATTTTAGTTATTCTTTATTAAATAATTACATTTAATATAATAATGTAACAAGAAATTTTTGCTTTTCGTGAAAAAGACCGAAAGCCTTGCAATTTTGAGCTTCTACCTGTCGATTTCAATTACAAAATGCTTACACTCTATTTAACTAAAAGTTAGTTTAATTTAATTAATTAATTAATTTTTGAAAAAACTGTATTATCAAATATCTTTCATTACAAATTTTAAAAAATGTATTTGAACTTGAGTAGATTAATAAAAAGTATTTTATCAACGATTGAAAGTTTGAGAAAGATATATAAATATATATATGAAGAGTGTGAACTAATAGTAGGAATTGAAAAAGAAAAAAAAGTTAATATAATTTGTATGGTTTGAGCAAATACATTACAAATGAGACTCGTTTCATTCACTTGACAATTAACATGTTAAATACATTAAAAAGTCAATACAATAAAACCTTCTCCCAATAATGATCTACGTTATATAAATTATCATACGAGTATATTAGCTATCAAAATTTTTCTAGAAAGTAAAATAATTCGATAAAAACAGTTTCAAAAATGGGCAAAACTTATGATTAACACTAATAAATATATATAAAAAAGTTTTCAAAATTTGTTTCAATTATTATCATGTGAGAACATGATGTTGTTTTTGTTAGAAGGTTTTGATGCCTCCAAAATTTACTGACAAAAATTATATTTACCTATTTTCACCAGTATTGCATTATTATTATGTATGCCTCTTAAAGAGGCATACGTAAGCAGATAAGTTTTTAAAAGGTTGACCTGCTTTTACCAGTATTGCTTTATTATTTATGCTTCTTTGACAGCAGATGTGTCTTTAAATGGCTGACGAAGAACTATAATATCATAGCTGCTATTTCATTTCAAAATCGGTCAAGCTCCAGGACTTTGTTTACCAGCTAGAATATATATATAATGAGAGAGAGAGAAAACAATGGAGAAGTCTCATGATTGTTATAAACTAGTTTAAACTGGCTAATAAATTAGTTAAAATGAATAATGTCTTAAAAAATAATAATTTTCTCACATGATAACTTGAAATTTATGATCAAAGATTTCATTTTCTTTTTATATTTATAACAATTAAACATTCAGAATTTTTGTGAGATTCATATTTTCTCTCGTAATTAATTTTCTTTTCAAAATGGAATCATTTCCTGTAATATTTCCACCACCTAACAAATCGAATTAACTATTTCCTTTAGTAAGAACTGCTGATTTTCTTACGTTGCCTGTTGAAAATTATGTAACAAAGTCAAAATTTTATTTGTCGTTGTGTATATGGTTATTGTAATAATGCATGGACTGATTCTTTTTTCTATTACGAGCAATTTTTGTCGATAAAATGACTTCCCTCCCATCTATCAGTTTGTCTTGAATTCTCAAATATTTATATGCGATAATTTATTCTGCTAATTTTTATAATCACTCTGAATTATGATTTAAGAACTTGTGAAATACGGTATAATCCGGTTAATTGAACAAATAATTGCAAAATTCAATTAAAAATATTTTCAGTTATTTTACGATTTATTGACATTTGACCTAAATACATTATGTGATTCTAAAATGTAGATTCATCAATATATATTTAGAAGCAGTTTATAGCATCAAAAGAAAGCTAATCATTCGAAAAATTACTTTTTGATTATTATTGTATCCTTTCTGCCACCTTTTCATTAGAAGATCATCAACCAGTATTGCCTAACTGAATTCTTCCACAAAAACTAAACAACTAAACTTAAGCAACTTAAAATAATGCATGTACTGTAGTTTCAATATTGTTTTAAAAGAAAAAAATGTTGATGTACAGTACGCAGTGACTTCAATTAAAACTATGACCCTTTTTGATTTTCTCATTTAAAAAAGCAACAAAACACTTTAACAGATTTTGAAAAGTTAAAAGTTTTCTAATTTTGGCCTACTTTTTTTTGTTCAAGTTTTCTTTTGAATCGTCTCCAATAATCCCATATTGCCTCGCATGTCTCCATTTTTTTTGCATCAAAGAATTTTCATGCATTAGGATTCTTATTTTTCAATTTGCAATTTCAGCCGCAGTTTGGTTAAGCTGGGCTTCGATTAATCCGAGTTTGGTTAGTCAGTGTTTCACTGTAAAAAACGAATGCTCCAGTTGATCTGTCATAAAGAAGCCACCATAATAAATAATCGATTCTACTTATGCTCATTTTCTTTCATTCAACGGCTAAATCATTAGGTACATAGCGGGTTTTTTTTTTTTTTTTTCCTTTTTTATATGATCTAACAAATATCTCTTATTGTCTGACTTATTATACCAGTGCTTCTCTCTATATTGTCTTAAAAAAATAAAACTCATATATTACTTCAAACATTAAACATAAATCATCAATCTGATTATAATATATAATCATATTTAATTAATTCATCCATTACTTTTTATTAATTTATCATATTTAATTCATTCACCATATTTAATTCATCCATTACTTTTTATTAATTTATCATATTTAATTCATTCATATTTAATTTAGAGTAATCTCATAGTTTATAGTAACTATAGTTTTATAATATAGTTTTTATATTTTATTAATTCACAGATATTCGAACATATTATTTTCACTGTGGCACAAAAAAATATGAATTTGATCATTTAATTATTCTGATGGTTACTGATTTCAGAATTATTCGTACTTAAAAAATATCATTCAATATTCCAAAGATTTTTTTAGTTCATTCTAATATTTTGCATTTAAATGCATTCTTTAAAACGATTTAAGAACATTAAACAATGCATGTAAATAAAATGAATAATAGTCTTCAAATAATGTTTTAAATCAGTGTTATTATTTTAATGGGAAAAATATGATATGCATTTCTAAAGAAAGGGTACAAACTTATTATTTCTTATTACTTATATTAAACTGTACTTATTGAAGCCAATGCATTTTTAGTATTTATTGAAACCAATGCATTAAAGATAAGCAGAATTAAACCATGCCAGATAAGTTTTACACACAAGCAGAACCGGAAAATAGGTGACATCTCCAAAAAATGGAGTTTGGTGGGATAGGAAAAATTTGCAAATTGGAAAAAATTTTGAAGTGAAGATCATATTTTTAATATTCGATTAATTGTCAAAAGATGTTCTGAGACTTAATTTTGTTTCATTTCTCTTTGGGCAACCCTAAATATATGAATAATAAATATTGTCATCTAATATTTAATGTTTGCTTATTATTAACATCCCGAATTTACAAAAATAAATATATACCCACTTCAGAAAAAAAAAGAAATTATCACTAACACTAAAGAGTAGTTCACTATGTTAATAAGCGTCTGACATTAATCTCAAACGTCTTCAATATTTCTTGTAATGCAGTTGTATAATAATTAAATTTTCAATTCATTGACAACTTCCTCTTGCAACGCTAAAGACAATTTTTTGGCAGCTTCATTTTTTTAACTTTCTTTATTAGTTTTTAAACTTTTTTAAATTGAAAACCTTTTCTATCAACTTTAAAATTGAATTGTTTATCGTTTCTCGCCATTATTAGAGCTTGTCTAATCCAAATTGTATTGTTTTTTTTTTAGTATTTACAGCACGTTTAGTTTTTCTGAAAGAAATTTAAAAATTTATTTTCAAATTTTTACGAATTATTATTTTATCAACTCTCAATGTCTTTTGTAAAAAATTCAAAATTGCTTCATTGAAAACGATTTAATTTCAAATTTTTCTGTTAATGCTTGTACAAACTCAGAATTGCTCTTTTGCATAAACTCAAAATTGGTTCTTAAAATTGATTCTCTATGATAATAGTTTTTCATATAATAAAAGTAAAAATAATTTAAACATATCTGTCTCCTCAAATATCTACACAAAAAATGATAATAATATCTTAAGATCTTAAATTAAATGCATATTAGCTTTACATCGTGTTGCATTAGTTATAGTTACTGCATGTGAAATGGCCTAAACAATCACGTTTTTTCATGTGACTGTAATATTATAAACCATCACCATTGTAGTATTAAATTATTTATATTAATTTTATTTCTCCTGTTATATGCATGTTTCATTTGGCAAGTTTTGACTATGTTCTGTATATACTAATATATTTGGTCAGATAAATCTACTACATTACAGTTATGTTTCTTTATTACTGTATATGTGATTTTATTGCCTTTATCTGTTCTAGAATAGCTCTTATTTAGTTTGCATTGTTTCTGAACTATGTGCCAGTATCTTATGAGTGTTGCGTTCCTTAACTCTTTGCTCTAGCTTCCAGTTACAAAGAACCATATTGGTTTCCCCGACTGGATACAAGAGAAGTTGTGAACCAAAGGTCTTTCAAGTTTAATAAATTAATTCTATTAATTGAAATAAGACAATGAAGCAGACCCTCGCCAAGGAAAATGGAGAAGCCAAGTTTTTTCGCCCAAAATTATCATCCATCGCTGATCGAAGGAAGCCAACGATATATAAAGACTGTTGAAATGGATGTTCATTTGAAGTTAGGCCAAACACGAGCCCCTCTTCAAGACTACAGTATTTTTCCTTTTTACTGCATCAAACGAATCAATCAGTCGGTTCGATAACGTCTTAATTAACAAATGAAAACTTATTTACCTTTTTATTAATGAACTGTGATGGTGTGTTCTGCATAAGGCAATATATTTACCTTATTCATTTTGTGTTTGATCTTTATGTACTTCTTTTTTTCCGTTTATCATTCATTGTTGTTGTTATTGAAGTCATGGCGAGTTATGTTTTTCCAAATACAAGATTGATGAGATTACTTTTCATCAATATTTTTATTCTATTTCACCATTTTTGACCGAATGAAGAAATGTTCCCCAAATTATTTTTTCTTTAAGACATCACAAGAAATGACTTCAAATCATTCATTGTATTTATTATCAAGTATGTTTTGTTTCTTTTTTTTTCTTCTATATTTATTTATTGATTTCTTTTTCGCCGCAAGAGTCGTGTCGTGTCTCGTCTCTAGGCGCCTCTAGCCACCCAAGATGGCGTCTGATGTTTAAATAAATTTAAATAAAAGCCAGTGGTTGCCTTTCCCAAACCATGTATGCAGAATATCGTATGCCTTCCATTTTACTTAACACTAGTTATTCATACTGATGTTTCTGTAGAGTTAAGTCCTTGACATCTATGAATCTCATACGTAGATCCCATTAATGCAAAGTTAAATGATTATTAATTAATTACAATTACCAAACGACTTAATTGCTCTGCATTGCTGACCATAAAAATTGTTAAGCGTTGAATGATATGGTCTGAACTAGAAAAATTACCAACCAGTCATTCAATTGAGACTCTTTTTTAAAAGAAAAAGACACTAATCATGTATAATTAATATATCTATTTGAATACATATGTAAGAATAGAAACCCTTTGAGAATTTAGATCTTTATTAAGTCTTAAATCCAATTTCAAAATTAAAAGAGGGAAGTGTTTAAAGAATGTTATTTAATCTTGCCTCTTTTCTCTTCAGCTCCCCCGACCCCACATCAAATAACGTTTTAGAACAATTTTTCGAATTATCTAATGTCCCCGCCTTTTCTAAGAAATGAACTTTGAAAGCCCCGTAACAGGCAATTGTCAGCATTCATTTCAAAACAATCTTTGTTACGAGTGTGTACATAATTTTCAAGTATTTTTGTTTGTAAAGGAAATGAATTTGAAGTCAGAGTTCAAGACCAGAAACTGGTACAAAATGTGGCGATGAGGTAAAGAGAAATGTTATAAATCGTTTGTTGTTGTTGACTTCTTTCTCTAATGAAACTGAGAAAATATTTTTCAAAATGGTTACTTTGAAAGAAAAATTATATATTTCACAAAAAAGTGCTCTTATTTGATCGAAGATATTGGTTGCTGAAAAACCACTTGTCTTTCAGAATCCGACGTGCACGAAGAAGTAAATATGTTGTCAAAAAAATGAACGTTATTTTATTTTTTAAAAAAATTTAAAGGACTTTATTCAAAGTCCTTCGTTTTATGTTTTTGTATACAGACTTCACATTCTCTTAGAATGTAATTAATTCTAAGCATGACATAAAAAAAATTACAATAAATGTATCTAAACAGCAGTACCGAACATAATAAAAAAAATCAATAAAAATTGATGTAATCAAATGGCAGATGTTTTATAAAAATTGTTCGTTAATATTTAGATTTTAGAAAAGACAAAGCTGTTGCCATTTACTGTAGATCAACTTTATCAAGGGTAAATAGTAAGAGAATTCATTCTCTGGTTTCAGTGAAATCGCTTGCTTGCAAGGAAGTGTAGAAAAATATGATAATAGTTCCAGGTTTTATAACTCTATACTATTGAATATAAGCCCATAAAGATTTAGTAATTTATTATGATGTCATTAAATGTACATAATACATTTCTAATTTAATGAATTGACTCTTACTATGAAATAAAAAATCTAAAAATTCCTAATATTTCAAAATTTCTTCTAGAATGTTCTTAGCGATAGACATTTCTCATTATCTGAATAAATTTCAAAACTATTTAATATGTGTTCAATGTTACACATTTTTTTCTTATGAAACCAAGTTCTGGTATAGAAAAATTTAAAGTTCTTTTTGTTCTTTTTTTAAATGCTGGTAAAATTATTAGAATATAAAATTGTTCCATTGGTCGATGGATAAATATTATTATTTTATTAGACAGATATACCTGATGTTGTATATGAAATTATTTTTAAATACATTTAAGCGAATTAATCAATTTATTCTAAATATATTTCATTTTTCCCTCGGAATGATGGCAACATCGAGTGTGTTTGCCCTTGAAATTGACAATTTACCATGGACGTTCTTAGTCCAGGTATGGTTGCTGGTTCTCTTGGGTAGACTAATATATATCTAGATATGTTTGAAGTGATAAAGATGTTCTAAAGAGTTGTTTAGATATTATGTGTCTATATTAAAGATATTCTGTATTCTAGTTAATGTTATAACTGTCACAATGAATTTTTTACTGGTTCGGGACTGTCTGCTGTGTATTTGAGTACTTAACTTGAATTGTCACATATTTTCTTTGTGTTTCATTTGATTTAATATTCAAGTGTTATTATCAGCATGTACAGTACACGTTCTTTTGAAGGTGTAAAATAGTGCTTTGGTATTTACCAGTAAGGCCTGAAGTAACAGGAACGCACATTTCGTAGGTCAAAGGATCTGCTACAAAAAAAGCGTTAAACGCACTTATCAGTTTCTGTAACGGTTCAGTAAGTACTTCATTTTATAAATAATTCAAATCCAAAATAAAAAAATTATTTAAAAAATTTCCCTTGCACTTGCTGCTGCCATGATATGGCTCACTTTTTCAGAGTAAAAATAGGTAGTAATAAATCCATTAAAGAATATTTAGAGTAACATTGAAAGTATATTTCTGATTTACTTAACATTCCAGTAATGTTTCAAAGGCGTTAAAGTATTTCAGAAACTAAAATTAGAATTAGAATAGAGTATACTCAATTAGTTATATAAAAGTATCAAAGGGTCAAAGTATTTTAACAAATCATTAATGGCTGAGTTGAACATTTTTTGAAAACAAAGTAAGAATTTGAAATGATTTTCTTTTACTCTGAAAAATTCAGAAGTTCTTTAACTCGAGTTTTTTAATCCGGTTGAATAATCTGAACATTTCATTAGCGAAAGGGAACATTCCCACTATAAGAGTTAGTGCCAATGAATAAAATTTCTTTTTTTTTATCTAAAAGTTATTCTATTCCATAAATAAGATTTTTTTAATCGGCATTTGAATTGACATTAATTTGTTCCTTTACTCAAATTTTAATTTTCAAACAAATTAATAATTAATTACTTTTATAAAATTATTGTTAAATTTGGAAGCATCTAAACTTCCTTCTTAAGAAATGGTCGTTTTTTGCACTTTTATTAAGAATGTTAACATGTTATTTTACTTTAAAAAATGTTATTAATTATTCATTTAAAATGAAGTGCAAACTGGAGATACCTTGTGGAGAAAAAAAATCATTCGATGCGGATTTCACAACATTCCTGCTAAACATTTCCATTTCAGTGAAGCTTTTATTTTATAGAACTTTCTATATTTTCATCACATTTACATGAAGAAACGAGACTTTTAGGTTAGATTACATCCTGTATCCTCTGCCATTCCTTAGAATTCTCAGCAACAATCAATACTTCGACTGACTGTAAGCCAAAAACAGTACAACGTAGGGAGAAAAAAGACATTTCCGAACCTGGTAACAGCAGCAAGTGCAAGTGATTGTTCTTGCGGATTTTTTACGAGAAATTTCTTTATCTTTCTCAGTCCTTACCCCCCTTTTTTTCTAACGTCGATACTTGGATGCAGGAAAAATCCTTTCAAGGTAGCTCAATTCAAGCCAATATTAAACCTCGAGTAGATGTAGAAATTTACATCTAGGAACTAGGAATAGCTCGGTTCATGTTCCCGGGCTGAACTTGAATCTTTCCGATCTTCTTTTTCTTCTAAACCTAGCTGCGACAGCTACTACAAATATGTATTAAATGATTACATTTCTAGTGAGTGCTAACAGATCTGAAAGCAGCAAGGATTCGCTTTGAAACAGGTGACCAACTATGTATGTATGTTTTGCATTCAGGGAACAAAGAGATTGAAATGCAATGTTTTTGCTTAAAGACGGCGGAATGAGCTGAAGTTCGCATATCTAGAGCAGTGGCGTCGCTAGTTAAGCACGTGGGACATTATTGACGTGCTTTTACTGATGGAAGCAGGATAAGAGGACGACTACGGGCATGTGCCTTAGAATGAATAACATGCGCTGAATGTAGATATGTAAAGTCGCAAACACAAGAGTAATGTAGCATAGGTATGTTAAACTTTTAAGAGTTATAATTCGTGTATATTCAAAAAGTTTTTTGAATAATGATCATCAGGAAGTTTTAGATGTAAGCATGAGTACTTTGAATACTGACGTGTGTACTTTAACATCCCTCATTGAAAATGTAGCTTCAAATATTCATGAAAATTGAGAAAACACTTGAATTTGCCATTTTCATTACCCAGTTTTAGCTGTTAACTATCTCTAAAACTGTTTCAAACTCTATTAAATTGTGTATATTTTTATAGCAATTTAAATTACCCTGTAAAGAAGTACATGTTAAAACACGTTTGATTTCTTTTTTTAAAAAAGATTTAATCCTTGAAATATCGTGACAAATTAAAGTACATGTGGAGTATATCTATCATTAATTTTTATCATTTCCTTTAAGGGATGTAAAGGTTTTTTGATTCCATTGTCAAGAATATACCAATACCTAAATACAAGACGAATCTAGCTTTTTTTTCATATAAATTGATATATTCTTTTTAAACGACGTTTATAAAGTTTTAAATATATATATATATATATTGCTTGAAAAAATATCGTGTTAATCATGTTTTTAAAATATCTAAATAATCCTAAGTTAAAAAATGACATGTACACAAATTTAAACTTCCTATCTTCTCATCTATTTTAAAAAGAGAAAAAAGCAATTTATTAAAGCAATGATATTTAATTAAGATTTCCGAAACGCAACGAAATTATTAATAAAAGGAAATTAATTTAAAACTTGCTCATGTAAGATTTTTTTTTCCAATTTGGCCCAAAATATGACAAAATATTATACAGTATTTCCATGATAAAACGTTTCTGATATATTTATATAGTATACTATATCACGAAAATATTGTATGATATTTTTTTACAGTTTGATCCTGATTGATTATCCTGTTTCCTGGTAATTTTTGTACTTCTTCATATATAATCTTTATTAAAAGATTAGTTGTTCCTTGTGATTCAAATTTGCAAGTACAAATAATACGATTTAAGATAAATCTCTATCGATCTATCTATTTTACTTTATGCCTGTATAATATGAAAATTTCTGCTGCAGTTTGAAATGTGTGTAGTGATAACTATACTAGTGACGCCACTGGTGAATGGGATAAATATAAAACGAAAGAAATGCTTTATTTTTCCATCTTATAATGAATCTATTAACTGTTGAATGATGTATAAATTGAATTTTGAACTAGTGCATTTGATGAAAAAATATATGTTGACTGAATCCATTGTAGAGTAAAGAGATACAGGTTTTGTTGCATACATAAATTAAATATTTTGCATTATTTAATATATTTCATTATTAATAAATTAAATATATTTCATTATTAAATATTTTTCATTATGTTACTTTAATAATGAAATAATATTATTTTTCATTATTATTATTATTTCATTATTAAAGTAACAAACAGAATTAGGCTTTGAAATCTCAAATTAGGGATAATATCTGAAATCAAAAGTAGCCCTTCTCTGCAAAAAATAATATGAAAAGTAAATTATAATTGTAACATTATATTAATTCAATTTCATCCATACGCATGTTTATTATTAAATTTGGTGATGAATCAGACATTAATATTGAAAATTTCTTTCTCACTTGTTCGATTTCAAGAATCCAGAATTCCTCCCCATTAGAATTTACAGCGCCATCTTTCTTTTAAAGATCACACTACAAAATGATTGGTTTTTAGAAAGATTTCGATGTGTTTCGATTCTAATTATTTTTTTATGTCTTTGATTACTATTAATTCTTTAAAAGAAAGACATGCTATTGTTTTAGTCATTTCTTATGTGAGCATTCGTCTTATAATTTGTTCTGAAAATTATTTTAAAAAATTGAATGGAATATTTGAAATATTCATCTGATTTTTTTTATTCATATAATTTTTATTTTGTTTTCTGTTTATGACTTAATATCGTTTGCTTTTATTTTTCATCTGTTTCGTTTATTTTACAGAATTTTTCTTTTAACAGAACTGTTTTGATTAAAGCAGAGTTCTTTAAGAATATTTTTGATTTAATTATTGATTAGATATATCTTTATGGAGATTGCAGGCATTTAGATTCTACTATTAATTTATCTGCATAAATTACAATTTTTCATCATTAAGCAGCATTTATACGAAAGATTTTTTTGTATATTGCATGACAAATAAAATTTATTAAGGACATATTCATCCAACGTAATGGTAATATCTACATCATTTATTTATTTATTTATTTATTTATTTATTCCGATCTGTTCATAAAATTTTACTTTATTAATTACAGTACTAGTTCTATATTTTAAGAGGGATCTTATAACGAATTTAATTGGAATTTTTATCTATAAACAAACTAAACCTGTTTCTGAAACTCTACAGTGGTTAGAGAGTGTCCTTAAAAGATTCTACCTATTGATCTTTTGCATTTAAAAATGATACGCTCTTGTGCATTATGGGTGCTAAGCGATTTTCCTGGAAATTAGTGCTAGCGATTTCTGTTTGATATAAGAATCAATTTTAAAAGACAAAACCTGTAAATAATTGCTGTTATTACATAATTGTTTAAACGAACTATTTTGAAGTTCGACTTCATACACAGGTCGCTTTTATCATTATAAATGTGCAAGCTTCAATATGATTTGAAGGATTATAGAAAGATAAGTTTATATTTCAATAGATTGTCAAAAAAAACTTTATGACCGTTGATAGTTGATAAGAATTCTAAAGTTTTTGATTGTTAATATGACAGTTATAAGATATATGTATTTAGACCTGAAAAGAATTTCAGGACTCCTTTTGAAGTTTCTGTGGAAAATGAAATGGTGCCATGGTTATGCTGGTTAGTAAAATGGCTGAATCGGTCAGGATTCAGGACAGAATGATGGAAAATGATTGAAAAAAATTATCAGAATCGTTTTGAGAATCAATTACAGATAGAGTTCCATGTATTATAAGAAAAAGAAAGAAAGAAAGTTTTTTTAGCTGTTAATAAAATAACAAAAAAGTGACTAATTCTATGCAGAATATTTTGCAGTGATGAAAGTTTAATTCGCGTTCTATTGTTGATAGATTTCCATCTACAAACTCGATTGGTTATCTTTTATGATTAAAGATGAGCAAGCTCTTGCTGTTAGTTAAATGGCATAAATTTTTAGCAATTCTGTTTGGAATAATTTGCAATGATGGAAATAAATTGACAATCCACTTTTAATTATTATGTGGATAATTATAAAAAAACGTCTATAATTGTTTTTACTGACGTTGAAATGGCAGGAAACGTATAGTCTCAAATGAGAATAAGTTAAATTTCATGAAATGATTTAGTTTACCTTTTTTTAATTGGGTTTAATTACTTAATAAACTTTCACTACTTTCAAATGAAGTATAAAGTAAGACAGGTCAAAGTGAACTTATATAAACGTATGTCTCTCGAGTTCCGAGTGTTATAAATAAAATGAAGGCTTGAATATTATCTTCAGGAAATATTGTTGTTTCAGATAGTTAGCAACGTTTAAAAAGTTTCAATGGACTTATTTCCATGAGTGACCACGAATGGGAAAAGGCCTAAATTAACAATTAGAAAATTCCTCAATATTATGAAAACCTGAAATGCACATCAATTAAGCTTAAGTTATTTCAACACTTCAAAAGGAAGACTGGAAAAAGAACCCTATATGTTAACAAATCGGGGAAAAATCAAAATTGCTCCATAATGTTTTAGTATTACAGTGTATGAATACTCAAAGCGTTCTCATACATTCCAGATCTGATAATCCTGAGATACAAATAAATTTTGACTAGTTAATTATTAGCAAGTAAGGTGCTTCCAATCGTTATGTAGAGATTATTTGTAGATACTTGTTACTTCTATTAATACATGGTTGGTCCTGTCAAGGCGAGCTGCTACCCCTTTCACAATGTAAGATAAAAGCATGCCAGTGCAAATGTAAAAAAATAAAATAATCAATAAATGGGTGAATAAACAATACTACAAAAAATGTACTACAACTAGCCCTTGTTTACTTTGTTATTGTTATTTTATATACCACCTGTTTCTCTGTCCTTCAGTGTAAAGGCGACTGCAGCTGTCATGGCTCTATTGCCTGGCCTTTGACTGGTTGATTTTATTACAAATAACCGTCCAAAATGAGATGAAAACCTTTGTTTGAAAACTATAGATGTGCAAAAGGTTTACTGTTTATTTGAATCCACCGACAGTTTATTTGTCTTGTGAGCATGTGATAAACAAGTTTATTGAATCCAATTTTTCTAGATTCTTACATATGAATATTTTTTTTTCTTTTTTTCGTTTTTGTGTGCATGAAAATTTAAAATATTTCAAAAGAAAAATGCTGTTCTCCTTTTCTTGCACGACATACATAGAACCTTTACATTGAATTGTAGATACCGCGATCAAATTAATAAAGCTACAGTTCCTTTTCATTACTGTGTCTTTGTCTTCATTTTTGAATTATCAAAACATTTTGAAAAAACATCAAATACACCTTATGTATGCAGAGAAGCAGAAAATTTTACTAAGAGGATTCATCGGCTGTATTGGAACTATCAATGGTAAGTTGTTGTTGTAGTTTTAATTTTAATAAATAAAATCAATATTATTATCGAGACACTAGCACGCCACTCAGCTATTACCAGCATTACTGAAAATCGTGATGTGAGGATATAACTCAAAAAGACCGAAAAACTCGGTGACGAATAAAAGCCCTTTAACAAACAAAAAACACTAAGCGAAGGCAGTAAAACACTCTGGAGGAATATACAGAGAACAGCACTTTTAAATACTGATAAAACAAGTAGATAGCAGCTTTAAATAAAAACATCTCGGCAAAAACAACTGGAGAGCCCACTCTGCGATCAACATTTCACAGAACAGATTCTCCTGACTTACTAACTTCAATATAGTTCATATAGGTCTATCTATATAATTCATATAGGTTCTTCTTTAAGCCATGAAATTTTCTACCAGAATTTCTGAATCACGGCTCCAAATAGGGATATCGCCTCCATTTTTGTATATGATTTTTGTCATGAAATTCATTGCTAAGGTTAAGAATCACTGATATGACCTCCATTCACCATCTATTGAGAATAACTGCAAATCATTCAGCGATTATACTAAAATCGCAAGAAAACAATATTAAAGATTCATAATACAATTTGGCATTCGCAATTCAAAAAATCATATAATGAAATTCCGTTTGATTGCAGTTATTAATTGGTACCTCTTTCTTATCGTTATCTGCGACCGAGCCACCAACGCTATAACGCCAAGAGGTAATCCTGTTATAGAAAAAGATTGAATTCTTAAAGTTTTAACATATTTAATTTTTTACCAGATTTATTATTATTCAAATTTAAATTTACAGGGTGGTTACAGTTAAACTTCCCCGATAAACAGCATCCTACAGCTTAAACGGATTGTAACTGATTTGGTATATAGGCTATACACGAGATGCGGTCACGGAATTTCAAAAAAAAAAAATTAGTTCTAAAATGCCCACCAGAGGGCACTTTTTCCGGAAAAAGACTAAATTTAACACAATAAACGACCAAACCTTAGTACAGGAAAAAAAAATATTAACAATCCAGAACTAAAATAAGAGTAATAAAATATAAAACTGGGGAAATCTGTCAATTATAGGGGTAAAAATGATGAGTTTGCTTGCCTGTGAAGAAGAGGAAGCTTTAAGCAAAACTGGTTAGGGTAAGAAACGTTTGTAGTTGTCACGTTTTATGTCAATGTTCCGGCTGTAGTGATGACGGTATAATGTTGTGACGTTCAATGACTTAAAGATCTCCATATTGCTTCATGTGCGAAGCCTCACAACTGATAGATTTGCTGTTAAATACAGTGTCCATGAACTCGAAATTTTGTATACGATTGAGTCACATGGAGCACTTTTCCCTATATTATCGTAGACGCAATTAGCAACTGCCCCTCTTGTGCAATTTCGCTCTAATCTATTCTCTCAAACAACAAACTGTTATTTTTTCCTTACCTTTACGTATTTGGCTCGACGACAAAGTGATCAGAAACTAGACAATAAATGCTAATATTGTTCCTGTATTCTGTTGTGGTCGTTTATTGCGTTGAAACTAATGTTTTTCCTGAAAATGAGCCCTCTGAAGGGTATGAACTTTTTTTTAATTCGGTGGGCGCATGTCATGTGTAGCCTATATACTAAATTTGGTCGCAATCCCTTCACCTGTTTGCGTTGTAGGATGCTGTTTAGAGGAGAAGTTTAATTACAACCACCCTGTACTTTGTATATTCTGTATGACTTTTTTTTTTTTTGCATTGACCATGCATACGTCCTTGCTAAGCATCATTCGATATATAAGAAGATACCAACCTGTTGATAACAATTAATAGAAATTTTGATTTGCGATCATTTAGAATATGAGTAGCTATAATACTCGTATATTTACATCAAAACACCTTTCAAATTACGGAATTCTAACTTTTTATTCAAATCTATTCACCAAAGAACAGCCATTTAAGCGGGTCTGATGCGTGTTAAACGTTCGGGCCAAACGTCTTTCCCTAGTGTGCTGTGACGTGGAGAAGATGGTGTCATCTCAGGTATCGTCCTGATCATCTAACCTTGATGCAAAATTATGAGATCAGTCCCAAAATAACCTTATTGTTGCTTTAAACGGGACAATTACGTTTAATTATTATCAAAACCTAAAAACCCTATTTATAAGCTTTTTTATATAGAAATTTTTATTCATTATCTTGAAAGACAAGACAAACTGCATGTTTTTTTATTTTCCCGTATACGAAGTAAAAAGTCAAAACATTCGAACTCGAGATTTTTATTAAACTTCACATTTCAGAACTCTGAGTATGTAAAACACATTTTTGGCATTCCGTCTGTCTGTAGCTCTATCTCTCTAGGTTTCTGTGTTATATGGTTTTCACCAACAAATTTTTAGATATTCATCGAAATTCGAACTTAATCACGGAAAATATTTTTCTCTATGGTGTATATCATAACTTCAAAACGTGAGAAGCCAAATGGATAAAATCCGTTAAACAAAGCCTCTAAAGAGCAGTTCTATATCAAATTTTGATTCAAATTCATTCATATATTAATCTGTCATTGTACATTGTTGAGCGGTATAAAGAGAATAGTTGTTAAGTCCCAAGGGTTATCAACAGCCCCAGTACTACTTTTCCCGTAAGAAGAAAGTCCCCTCATCAATGGGAGGAGTCAGCCCCCCACTTATTTGTGTACCCTCCAAGGTGGTGAGATCCAACCACCATGCCGGAAGCATTTCATTCTTTTTTCGAGGTGTCCCGGAGGAGAGTATAAATAGGATTACTGAAAGATGTAGTGTTATAAAAAATGAAATTTGGTCTCTAACCTTATTATTGAAATTATAGTTCTGTGCCAAACTTTGATTTCAATGAATTGTTTTTAAAAAATTGAAACTATCCAAATTGCATACTCGGTTTTCTTCACTTTCCTGCGAAATATGAAACATTTTTATGCGGGATTCTGAAAGTAAAAGTATTAGCACTTATAGCATTTTCCACCTTGTCCAGGAAAAGATGTTCATGCTGCAAAGACATACTTCTGTATTAGAAAGCAAGTAAAAATTAAAATACTGCCTCTTGTTTTACTTATGCGATAGCAAAAATATGTTATTTAAAAGAATAAGGCTTCCAAAATGGATATGCAAACAAGTCACAAAGTTCAGCCCCATAATACACGCATTTTTACATTCACTCTTTCCCACTAATTCAGAAAGAGCTACTGAAATTCGGTTTTCTACGGCGATAAAGATTTTATCAGTCATCTGGATTATGTCTATAACCTATTGGCCGCTTTCGGTGACCAGCTTATTTACCGGTAAGAGTGACTGAATTTCGTTTCAATTGAACCTTTTAATATGCCAGTTTGCCTTCATATTTCATTTTCCAAATGTGATGGACATATAAGAAGAGTTTTTACAGTAGCCTTACTTTTATTTTTTTCCTTTAATACATGATCTTTCCTTATACTATATACTCATATAATGCAACTGCCTGATTACTCTTACACTTAATTTCACTTTGGTAATAGCAATTTTACTTCCAAATTTGACAGAAGCAGTTTTATGATTCTTCATTCAAAATATGTTGATTCCTAAATAAAAATAGCGCGGGATAAATTTCTTGCAGCAACACGTTTGCATATTATTAAAAATTAAAAAACTTGACAATTTAGATTTCTGCATATATTCTCTTGTCTTTCAACTATCTTACAACGCTCCTTACTGTTTCTATAAAAGGGATTATCGAAAGTGATATTTATTACAATTTTACGAAGAATGATAAAAGAGAATCATCATTCTTTATCTTCTAAGAATTTAAAAGAAATACGTGATTAATCATTTATATTTAAGATTAACAGTGCATTAAATGTAAACAATTAGAATCTTGTACCAACAATGAAAAGTAATGTTTCAAATTATGCATTTTTTAATTACTTTTATTGAATATGTAATTTTTATTTTTCTCTTATATGAAGTATTGGAATAGTCAAAAAAATTCAAATTGTAGATTTTGACGAATCTCTTCGAGGCAAAAAACCACAATCAGGGATTTTGTCTGGTGCTCTGTCTGTCTGTGAACATGATAACTTTCATCTTAACAGATGAAAATTGGTATGTGGCCTTTCCATCAAATTTGTAGATTTTCATCAGTTTTTAAAAGTAATTCTTCTTTCTAATCTGATTGTCCGAGTATAGGTGAAAGATTATATTTTGCACACATATTTTGCATCTAAAATGTTGATCCGTATCAGGCTTCGCACCAAATCCTCCAAGACATGTAATATCATTTCATTTTCACATGCATGGGAATGTAGGGACAAAAAAAGTAACGACATGGAAAAAATGAACTTTGATATACACTTTTAGCATCTAAAGTGTAATTCTTATAAAATTTTGTATCATTTCCGTCAAAAGTTTGACTGTCTTAGGTCACTGCTTCCAAATGTACGTAAACGCGATAATTCAAAAATGCAATAACTGAAAGAGATGAAATTCGATATGTAATCTTGTAAATAAAAATTTAATTCTTTGATAAATTACGGTTTTAATCATTCGAATTAACGAATCTATTATGTATATATACGAAGCGCAAAACGCTCACTCGTGGAACTTAGAAAGTAAAAATCCGAGTACACCTGTTGTCCATGGTCAATAAGGCTTAAAGCTCTTAATTTTTTATCGGGGATGATAAAATATTTTATTATAAATTATGCAAGAGTGGTTCATGGAAACGAATCGGGCATTTTTACATTTTAAAATGATGCAAACATAATATTTGAGCAATTATAAATTATTGCTGGCAAAAAAAATATTTAATTAATTGAAATTTGAATCGGAAGTGTGAAAAAATCGTTTTGAAATACATATTCCTATTTTTTAGACTATGTACCCCTTAATTTCATTAATTATACGTCGAACGATCTTCCCTGGAACAGCGCAAACACCACACACACACACACACACACACACACACACACACACATATATATATATATATATATATATATATATATATACTCACTCACTGGCCAATGAATTAGAAACCCAAGATCAATATTTTATTGCACCTCCTTTTGCAAAGATAATCGCTCTGATCGTTTGGGCATTGGGTCTACAAGCTTCTGGAGTGCATTTACATCCATAGAATATACCATGCATTGGCTATTCAGCATTTTAGAACTTGTAAATTAAATGGAAGAGGAGAATGCTGCTGGATGCGTCTTTCCGCCATATCCCACACATTTTTATGGGGTTAAGATGGCCTGGAAAAATGTTGGAAGTCAGACAATGGGTATATGTTTACCCTCGAAAAACACCAGGGCACCACTTCCATGTCAGCAGAACATGCTCCATAGCATGATACTTCCTCCAGGCCCTTGCAAAGTGCGAGTAAGGCAAGATGGATTCATGTCACCGAGGGTTCTCCCAAATTCGACGGCTTCTCTCAGCACAAAATAAGGTTTTGCGTCACTCATCCTACTAAATTATCCGTTTTCAATCCTCAAATTCCCAGCATCTTCTTTTCCGACACCACTTCAAACGAAATTTTGAGTGTCGGACAGAAATGGGCGGTTTTCTCATAGGCACTCGAATCTGGATTCCTATGCTCTGAGCATAGTTCGTGGGAAAATCTGTTGGGATGAGCCTTGCTTGATGATTTGTGTCAGTTGAATTACAGTTGAGCCCTGTTCTGCCGTACAATTTGTCGGAAGTGACACTGATCACGCTCTTGGAAAACTGTGCTCGAACCGCAGTTACGTCTTCTAGAGAAAAACTATGGATTCTGGTTTCAAATTTTGAAAACCTTTGATATAGTTGCTTTTGAGAACCCGATGAGATCTGCCCTCTTCGAAATCGAGACACCTGCTAAGAGGGCACTAACAAAAAGCCCTTTTTCAAATGGTGAAAGATCTGTTATTTTCCCCCATTTTATTTCTTTATCGCAAAACGGTCTCTCTCTCTCTCTCTCTCTCTCTCTCTCTCTCTCTCTCT